>CAKNXH010063079.1:439430-475419 GCA_932178445.1 Andricus quercusramuli
AACTGCCCGCGTGACTGACTTAAACTGCCCGTGACTACTGGAAATCTGTGCCTCTTCTCACTAACACTTTTCCCACTCTAGAGTCTCTTTCACTCACTGTTCTGATCCGTATCCCCTTCAGCCCCCGGGAAGCACGCCTTCATAAAGCCATTGGTTGAACAACGATTCATCGAACCATTCCTTCGACCCTTGCAGACTCTAGTGTAGCAGAGTGTAGCGTGTCAAGGCCGAGAGGAGAGGCCAATGACATTAATTCTACTCTGATGGCAGTGCTTTCGAATAACTACTATCTCTAGACTGATCGCAATTAAAAAAAAAGAACTTTTGCCTTAATGAATAGAAAAAATAAAACTGTGTAAATCTTTTTACATTCTCATCTTAAAAATTAATTGAAAAATTGAAAAATTAATTTCAAAATTAATTAAAAATTAATTTTGAAAATTTATTAAATTTCGCGGATTTCATCAAATCTCATGGTTTTTGGTCTCACTCATTGAGAAAGAATGGTAGCCTCAATGATGACTTTAAGGGCGAAACCCAAACTTAAAAACACAATCTAATAGATGGCGGTCCTCCAGACTCAGTATTAAAAATTATTAGTGAATACAATGGCGCACGATACAGAGCATTTGAGATACGGCATTTTTTGTATTCCAATTGAAAAGTCACCATTTTAAAATCTCTAGAACTAAAATTTACACGTTTTATGAGTCACCGCACATTCTCCTAAGGCTGACCAAATCACGGTCGCCTCAGCTGCATCTATCTCACTTGGGATGCAAAAAGAATGAAGTGTCTTAAATGTTCCTTGCGGGACACTACTGCATTTACTAATTATTTTTTGGATTAAGTTCGCCGGGCCACCACCTATAATATTGTGTTTTAAAGCTCAAGTTTTGCACATTAAGACTACCTGGAAATGGGCAAAAATTCAAGTTTGATCAAGAGTAATAATGCATCCAAAATAATAGCACCGAATTAATTTGTAGGCTTAGAATAATACTTTTAATACTATTTCTTACGAATTAAAGGAAAAATACACATACTATCAAACAATGATTCAGAAGAAATTTATAGATCCTTTTTGGGTGCAAAACTTTGTCAAATAATTTTTTTTTTGTAGCTTGTGTCGTTTTTCCAAAAATTTAACTCTCAATGTTGTTTTTAACGATTAATATAAAAACTACGCGTCTTATCAAAAAAGGCATACACCATCATGACGCTTGTTTATGCGGATTCAGGGGTCACGAAACGTGGAGATTTTAAGAAATCCGCGATAGTTAGTTTTCATAGAATACCTTCTCATCATGATGACAATGTAGAAAGACGAATAAAAAATTATCTTGATGATTTATGATTGGTCCTATAGAAAAATGTTCAACAGCAATTTTATCTGATCATTGAAGAGCACAAATTCTATTATCCATACTTTTTTCTTATCTCGCGTTATTTGGCCCAAAATTTGAATTTTCGATTTTTCAAGAAAATTCAAAAAGTTTTGATGATAATCTTATAGGGCTCTTAGAAAGCAACGTTTTTCTTCCCATGACTTTTTCCACAACATGAACTGTTTGGCTTAAAATTTTAATTTTCTTTTTTAATTTTGCAAATATTCTAAGTGCGCACAAAAGGCCAGTCTAATAGGTTAATTCTTTCAAAAGTATCGTGCGCACAGACATACATACATATATAAACATACATGCAAAATACATACATATAACCATACATACAGAAACATTCGTAAAAACTGGTTTTTCGGGTTCAGAGGGTCTGAAAATGTGGAAAATTGACAAAAAGGGGGGTTGGGGTTAAATTTTACACAAATCCAATATCTTCTCAGATGAGAATGAAAAAAATTAAATGTGTGCATTTAAAAATTTTAATAAACTCAGACGTTTGGACCATTTCTTTACGCCTTTTCGAACGCTGGGTGAGTTCTTTGATCCTGGGCCTCAATTCCGAATCGGATGAATAGGACGTAGTTCTCTGAATGCGAAACTGACCGTGTGTCCGATATACTTATTTGGTAGAAACTATGAAAGTGACTTTGTACAAAGTTTCTGTTCGTATTTGCCATAAGTAAAAAACGCAAGTCCATTTTCAAGCCAGATTATTCAAATAATCTATTTTTGATGTAAGATAAGAAAGAGCCCATTCACTTTCTTCAATTAGTGAATTTTTATTTTGGAAAATTTGATTTTACATTAGAGTATATTCTCGGATCAAAACTCGAAATTTACTTCAATTCCACCAAATTCAATTAAATTTTTGCTGATTATTTGGATTATTTTAAATATTATTAATTCAATTGAATTTTTCTAATTCTTCAGAATTTTGTTGGAGCTATCATTCTTTGAAATTTTCTTAAATGCGTCTGGTTAACATTGATTTTTAAAATTATTATTTGGAATGTTTCTAGATCAACTAAAGTCTTCAAAAAAGTCGAGTTATTTGAATTCTATTGAATTTTTCGAGTTTTTGTTTGTTGATTTTTCTAAATTCAAGAACATTTTTTTGAATTTTCTTGAATTCATCTCAATTCGATTCAATTCTACTTGCGCTTTTCTTCGAATTCTTTGGATGGTTTCGAATTAAATTGAATGATCTTGTAACTAAATTCATTCTTTTTGAATTTCGTGAGAAAGTCTTATAAAATTGTTTCAATTCTTTACTTCAATTCTATTGCATTCGACTGAATTTTTCTTAATTCTTTGGATTCTTTTGAATTCTTCAGAATTACCTTGAATTTTTATACTTTCCATTGCATTTTTTTGAATTTACTCATTTTAAAAATTTAACTTTTATAATGTGAAAAATTGTTCAGTCTTCCGATAGTCGGATAAAAAAGCAGACTGTTGTTCGAGAGTGCAGTTTCAGAGTAATTTTTTTCAAATTCGGTTGTCATCCGTATGTCTAAAGTTTGGTTTATAATTTCTTGCTTACTCTTTGGGAAACGTACTTAGATTTCTTAATGCCTTCACTGATCCTAAAAACAGGAACTTGGCTCAGTACTTCAGAATTCAGTGAATTACAGTAAATTAAGTTGAATCCTCAGCCGTGAATATTTGTTTCGTGGGTTCTGCAAGAAAAAGGCCCACTTTGTCCATTGTATATAGTTTAGGAATACGTGTTCTTATAAACAAGGGGGGAAATACTGATTTTAGGCTATTGATCGGAAATCAGATACGAATCTTTGCTCTATGTGGTTACATTATACTTATTTCCCGGAAGTGACTGGAAGTGTGAGAATGTTATGTTTAATGAAGAAACATAAAACTTGTGCTTGTGGCCAGTGCCTGGTGTTTCAACTTAGAAAGTTCTATTTGGGCATCAAATGTCTGGGATTTATTCGGCTATATGCTTCTATACGTTACATTGTTTTAACATAACTTATATCCCTGTAAATGATTTTGGTCCAGTTTTATTCGGAAGTGGATTAGGGAAAAAGCGTGTACAAGAGAGTGATTATTTAATTTTACATTTTTTTCACGATTAAATAGAGAAGGATGATTTCTCGGAATGTATTTCAAGCTTTTCTTCCAAATTCAAATGCAGCTTTCTTTGTGGCGAAACCGCAGTTTTGGTGACGCGCCGTTCCCTTGTTTCTCTCGGAGATTTTTTTTTCAAGCGCTGCTTTCATTATAATGCCTATAGAATAATATTATATAAATACTTCGATTTTTTTTTAGTTTTTTGTTTAAAATTGAATGCGATAAAATGAGACACTTTTTGTGTTTTCTGTCAAATTCGGATTTTGGAATTTACGTCCTTATGCCTCGAGACCCTTCTTATACAGCCAAAAATGTATTAGTAAAATTCTTCCAAGTAATCAGTAGTCTTCCACTATCGAATTATCAAATATTAGGTTTACATTTTTACAAATTAACTTGGTGCCTTTACTTTGATGCCTTGTAGCTCTTGAATAAACTTGAATTTCTTCCCGCTCTAAGGTAGTTTTAAAGGGCGAACCTTAAGCTTTAAAACACAATATAAGGGGTATTCATCTCAAAAATCATTAGTGGATACAATGGTGTCCGACAAGGAACATTTGAGACAATGCGTTCTTTTTGCATTCCAATTTCTAAAGATTTCGCAATGGTGATTTTTGAAACTCTCTAAAACTACCTGAGGAAGAAAAATTCAAGTTTGACCAAGGGTTACAAGACATCAAAGATTTTACATTCGTTTTAGTTAACTTGAATTTTTTCATTTTTCAACTATAGTGAAAGTAGTGATCTATACTAGTTTTAAATTTACAGCATACATAATGTCTCAATATTTTTATTAATCAATTCAGGATCTGCAGAGTTATAATCAATTCTATGATCCAATAATAATCATTGAACCTTCCACATGTACCTCATTTGTCAATGATACTGTCCGTTTGGAGAGCAGTGACCCGTTACTTTGGGCTTTCCCTGGCGCCGCCGGTGTTTCTAATAAAGCTAATTGCGTGTCCCATCCCTGACCCCTCAACACCCATTCTGGTATCTCTCGTCTCACCGTGACGCCCGCCTTCTCAACTCTCCGTAATTGTCTGTTAAACGAAAGCCCTTTCCAATTAATAAGTCTGAGGCGCTCGTCAGAGAATCCACGAGATTTGTGAGATTCTAGACTCTACGAAGAACTTTGATGTCACCAAGAAAACTTAGCCAATTAAATTCAAATGGGCGTGGTTTTTATCCAATAATCCACAAAGGAATCCACTTTCATCATATATAATTGAAATACATCAATTCAATTTATTACAATTAGGATCTCTCGGAAATGATATAAAAATGATATAAAATGATATGATTCGCACTTTTTCTATGAAAGATAATGAAATTCTGCATATAGAAGTAACACGATCGGATTTCAGGTTTACGTAGCCCCAGGCTGAAAACATCTTAGTTTCAGTCCTATGTCCGTTCGTCCGTCCGTCGTACTTTCTCCGTAGATAGGTTAGGATAGGATAGTATAGGTAGGATAGGATAGAATAGGACATGAAAGAATATAATAGGATAGGATAGGATAAAATCGGTTAGGATCGGATATGAAAGGATATGATAGGATATAATAGTGTAGACGAGGAAAGCCTTGTCACTTATTTTTTTTTATATATAACTTCATTAAAAACAAATTAACAAATGTAAAAATGACGTGATGTTGACTTTTGGAACATTTGTATGTATTTAGAGCGTATTATTTGATTACATTATTCAGAGAGTGAATTAGATTTATTGCAAATAAGACATACATCCTTTAGAAAAGGATTTGAATATGCCACCTTGTGCATACAGCGTAATTAAAATAGCTATAGTTATTAATTACAAAGATTGGAGCAGGTTCATTGGTTGTTCTCATTTCAGACAAGATCCTGGTCGCGCTGAGGAAATTTTGGTATATAGGTAGGAACCCTCGGTAGCAGAGGACTGTAAAAATGATTGACAGTAACTATCGAACGTCGATTTAATCAAATTCACCCATGCTTTTGTAAAGCAGTTCCCCACTAAATCCTGAAGTATGAAATTTTTATCCAACAGTGGAGCAAACATTTGCATTGTATCTTACTTAAAGTAAGTACATATATCTACATATCTGTCAGAAGAAAATATCGTGCGCACCATGGGAGTGAGGCATTTTCTAAGTTACCTTGTTTAAGTGCAATATCCCCGCAGAGTACATTTAATTTTTAAGACTTTTTGATATCATCTAAAGCTGGACGTGTCTCTTGATAAGTTCCGCATGTTGTTGTGTTCTGTCTTTGCTTAATTAATTATAGTCGTCCCCCAACTCAAAGTTGTATTTCTTGGAATGTAATTAAATTTTTTATTGTCCCTTATTACCTGTTCGTCTTTTCACGTGTCCTATTGAACTAACAACGCTCATTCCTCATGGGAAGACCTGAGCACTTGTCTTGTCTCGACTTTTTTTCGTATAGTGCGTTATTTGACTGAAAATGTTAATTTTCGTTTCTTCTTTCGGATTTTGAAAATGCTGTAACTCTGAAAATTTTCATTTTATCGAAGAATGTAATTTGAATAAATTGCTTTAATGTTTGAGTGCTATGACTTTCCGCACATATAATTTTCAAATTTGGAAAAAAATGGCCTCAACAATTTTCAAAATGCTCTCTTTTTTTCAATTTGTATCTAAAATGGCTGGCTAATTAACTTAAGTTTAGGAGACTTGAAGAGTATACCAAAGGACAATCGAATCGATCAATTCTTTCGAAAGTTATCGTGCTCACAAACAGACATACATACAGACAGAAACATTCGTAAAAACCTGTTTTTTGGGTTCAGGGGGTCTTGAAACGTGGACATTTGACAAACACCGGGGGGTCAAATTTTACACAGATGTAATACCTTCTCTAGATGAGAATGTAAAAATACAAATTTTTAAGTACCACGAACATTAATGATGATCATTTTATTGTTTTAATCGTTGGAAATAGTATTGAGAACATAGAAACAATTAAATATTGTGAAAAAACATACACGAGATGAAAAAGAAATGAAATAAGCAAAGTTTTGAAGAGAATGTGTCCAGTTATCGGGCTGATTTTTTCACTTTTGGTGTTCTTTTTTACGAATAAAACAAAAACTACACATCCTATCAGAAAGTAACCTATAACAAATTTTTAGAGCTTTTTTTTACGCACAAATTTTTTTGCATCATCATTAGTCGTATCTTACATAGTTTGACCGTAAAATGGAATTTTTGGATTTTTCATTATTTTTTATGCAACAAAAATGTGAATTTCCGATTTTTCGAGAAAATTCAAAAAGTCGTGATGATAATCTTGCACGCCTACCTCCTGAGGCAAATAGGTTTGACTAAAATGAATGCAAAATTGGAAAGCGGGGATTGAATTGTACTCATTTACAGTGCCAAAATCACTTTCGAACGAGATTGTAGCTGGTCGGGTTCGCTAGATATAAGACTTTAACCTGTTGTGCGCAATATGTTTGACGGTTTTAGCAGATTTTCTTCAAGAATATTAGTTATAGCAAGAAATGTTTCAAATAAAAGTTGTTTACTTTTACGAAATCAATAATTTTTCATTCGTATAGTTTTTCGCTAAAAGCCATATTTTTGCTAAAAATCGACAAAAATCAGTAAAATTAAGAAAAAATTGATTAATTTATTCAAATTTAAATGAAATTTTGTACCTACCCGAATGAATTTATTACGTTACTTGTTATCACACTGATGAATTATAGATTATGTTAATTGTACTCAATTATCCATGTAATACCCCTCATCATATTACCGACAACGTTACCCGTCCTCCTCAAGGATAGGATACACGGTATAGAATTTAAGCAAACTTACGAGTGTGTTATGTTTTTTAAAAATCGGTTTGCGCGCCTTGTGGAAAAAAAATTGTGTTGGGAAAAAAGAAGATAGAATTCTTTCTAGTAACTTCAAGATATGGAAACCTAATCAGAAGGTTTATAAACGCTGATTTCAATATTACAGATTCTCATTTTCCCGTAAGCATTTGCACTACATGTAAGCTAACACTTAACGAACATGAAAAGAAAATTTTTACACGGCCGCTCCAAGAAATGCCTAATTATAAGGATATGTACCTTATTGAATCTACTCAAGCTACTCAAGTTTTATATGCATGTAACTGCTATATATGTTTGAAAGCAGGATATAATGGACACGAAAAAATTGATAAAGGTGCTGGTCATAAGCGAAAATTATCCAATAAAATTGATGAATCTAATGGTTTATTTGGCATTGCCCCACATGAAAAATACTCAAAAAAAAGTGAAGTTCAAGATAAAGAATCAGAATCAATTCTGATATGTAAAAACTGTTTTTCTACAATTGGCAAAGGAAAGAACCATACTTGCGATGAGGTAAGCGCTCGCGAAAATGTAAATAAATTTATGGAACAGTTACCACAAAAACATCAAGAACAAATTGTTAGCAGTGCTTTGAAAAAAAAAACTAATTGTGAATGGAGAAGGTAGTAGAGTTACTGAATTATCATTGAGTACGAAAGGTTCAAAGCTTAATGTTTCTTTAGGTAAATTGAAAGCTCATATTTCTAAATCGTTTACTACAGAAAGTTTAGATGATTTTCGAACCGTTAATGGTCTATCTTTGAAACATATGACAAAATTTACTAGCCTTTTGAGATGTAATATTGGGAAAAAAACAGTGCCGGCTCATATTATAAAGCAATTATCTGAAATATCCAAGACGTTAGATGCATTTTACGAGGAAGGAAAATTTGAATTTGATATTGGTAGTGATAAAACTGCAAAGAAGCAAATGAGACCGGTTGTATGGGCAAATGCCTCTAATTTATTAGATAAGGTAATCGATCATCGTAATATTATTGGCAATATTCTAATAAAAGTTATGGCTGACGGTGGACAAGGCTTCTTTAAGCTTAGTATACCTGTACTTCCTGAAAACTATTTAGACGAAAATCAACTTTCTGCAAATAATAAAAGAAAAATGACTAGTGTTCATAAACTAATATTATTGTGTGTAGTCCCAGAAATAAAAGAAACGTATGACAATGTCAAACTTATATTTGAGTTAACGAAACTCAACGATATACCGTACAAGTTTCTCTCCGATTTTAAATTAATATTAATTGTCAATGGACAGCAAACCGCAACAGCTTCCTTTCCCTGTCCATATTGTTTTGTGCCATTATACTGCTTAAGGAATAATGATGAAGAAGCCAATGGTACGACGTCAACTACAACGATTTCTGATTCTGATGCGATAGAAAATCGTCATCATTACGAGAATGATTTGAAAACTTTTGGTGATTTGAACGAAGACTACAAAAAGTTTGTTTCCCTGAAAAAGGACAAAAAGTTTGCAAAAGAGTGTCATAGTACCGTGAATGCACCATTGTTTGATGAAGATGACGATATCTGCGTGCTACAAAAATGCATCATTCCAGAGCTGCATGTTTTAATGGGGTTTGTAAATCATCTTTTCTGGAAAGGACTAGTGCCACTTTTAGGTGGAGAGTGAGCTTTGCTTTGGCCTAAAAGTTTGTGCGTCATCGCCAAAAATTATCAAGGAGAAGCTTTCGAAGGCAATGCATGTAGAAAACTCCTGAGACATCCTGATAAACTTTTAGAATCTAACATTTGCGGCGAAGTTGGACCTATAAGAGTAGTACCATTCGTTTGTTCCTTCAAGACTATGGACAAAATTGTGAACGCTTGCTTTTCCACTAGAAAAGTGGATTCGGACTGCGAAAAGCTCGTCGAAGAATTGGAAAAGCATTTTAAGAGTACTGGAGTTAACGAGACGTTGAAAATTCACGTAATCTTGAGACATTTATCGCAGTGTCTGACGTACTTAGATAAAAACGGTCTTGGCATGTGGTCCGAACAACCTGGCGAAACGATCCACAATGTATTTTCAAGAAATTATTGGAACAGACACAGAATAAATATGATGGAAGATGAAAGATATGTATCCAGTCTCAAAAAAGCAGTGGTCGAGTTCTCTTCGCAGCACCTTTAATCATAATTATATATTTGACTTCATTGTTTTATTGTATTAAATAAGAATTATTGAATATTGTTCTTGGAAATAAATATTAATCTATAACCCTTCAATATTTATTTAATTAGAGTGGCTACTTTTATTTAAATTTGAATAAATTAATGAATCTTTTAATTTTAATAATATTTGTCAATTTTTTGCGGAAATATGGCTTCTAACAAAAAACTACGAATAAAAGATTGTTGCTTTTGTAAAAGTAAACAACTTTTATTTGAAACATTTCTTGCTATAACTAATATTTTTGAAGAAAATCTGCTAAAACCGTCAAACATGTTGCGCACAACAGGTTAAAGTCTTATATCTAGCGAACCCGAGCAGCTACGATTTCGTTCGAAAGTGATTTTGGCACTGTAAATGAGTAAAATTCAATCCCCGCTTTCCAATTTTGCATTAATTTTAGTCAAGCCTATTTGCCTCAGGAGGTAGGCGTGCTTGTAGGGCGTGCAAAAATAAACATTTTCCTTGTCCTGAAATTTTTCCGTATCATGCGTTGTTTGGCTGAAAATGTTAATTTCCGTTTCTTCTTTTGTATTCCAGTATTCGAGCTATGTGGTCCGTATGTGCAAACTTTGGGACACCCTGTATATTGATATACAGTCAATGCTATTTTGCATTATTTATTATTCAAAAACTATTATCAACTAGCGATTCGGGCTGCCTTAGGAACCATCTTTAGTGCCTGATTTACATGTATATAAATTTTCAAGTCGATCTGTGCAAAGGTGTGGCCGGTATGGTGCCTCAACTGTACAAATTTGAATTCTATATAGAAGATTAAATTTCAACTCCCATGTATGCAAATTACTTCATATACAGTTGTATTGAATTCAATACAGATTTTTCTAACAGTGTGCGTTAATATCTCCTGAGATTTCCTCCATCAGCTTGTCCAGCTCCTTTAGAGTTATTTTCATAGCGTTTTTGTGACGCAAATTATTCATTGATGTCGCATATGAGTGCATTCGCGGCGCCATTCAGTGGGCTAGAAAATTCGAAAATTAGAAGCCATAGAAGCACGAGAGCTTGCATGAAAAAATGCATGGACGTAAAGAAAGCTAGAGAAGTATGCCATGACAGAAAAGTATAGCGACAAATAGTTCATAAACAGAGTGACAATAAAGTGAATGACGCCTGAAACAAAGACTTCGGATATTAATGGGCCCCAGTACATTACTCCTTTTCTTTCCTCACCCGCCCTTGCTGGAGCCCTTCAAAACATCTTGGAGAGCCCATATCGCTTGCCCTGTTTTGTGACGGAGGGCGTAACGTATATGATACCCAAAAAGGTAGATGCTGGTAGTCGTAGTGATTATCGACCAATCACCTGCCTCTCCACCCTCTATAAGTGTCTCACGGCTATCATTTATGACCACAGTGTGGTTGTTCTGCATGCGAAACTCCACCAACGCAATTTGCACATGGCCTACATTGACTACAGCCCGCGATTATTTACTTGAGGTCGTTAAGACATATAAGATCTGTCCGCACGTTATCCAATTTTTGGATCACGCTATGCACAAGTGGTGCACAAGGATTAAACGTTTTTGTCGTGGGATGATGAGGGATACCCGGTCCTTGCCCATCAAACGAGGAATCTTCCAGGGTGATTCATTCAGCGCACTATGCAAGCTCAGAGTCGAAACTGAACAGCCTACTTAACATCTTGCTGCGGTTCTCCTATGACATCAGTATGTGTCTGGGTTTGGACGAATGCAGAAAGCTGCATTTTTCCCGCGGACAGATAAATCTTTCGCTGATACTGGACGACCACACTCTGATTGACGCGATAACTGATGAAGAATCGTACAGGGACCTTCGCATATTGCAGGCGAGGGGTCCGCTACACTCTGCAATTAAAAAAGCGCTTGAGACTGCTTTTTCGGGTCGCCTTAGGCGGATTCCGGCATCTGGCCTCAGTTCGAAGAACATTACAAAGGCAATAAACACCCATGCCATTCCTCGCCTAACATACTCCTTTTGTTTGATCACCTGGTCCATGACTGACCTCGAGAGGCTTAACAGAATCATCCGTGTGAAAATCTCTGAGCATCGCATGCGCCATGAAAGGACAGCTATAAAGAGAATATTTTTGCCTCGCAAGCTGGGAGGCAGAGGGATTATGAATGTTCGTCGATTGTGTGACTCTCAGGCAACGCAATTGCGCGAGTATTTCCAAAACAGGACTAACATCTGACTCTACAAATGCATCTATAGAGTTTATCTGTATACCCCCTCAAAACTTGCATCCGCTGATTTCCACAACATCCGACATCTCAATGGCGAACAGCTAGCTGCTCAGTGGTAAGGTGAACAATTGCACAAACAACACGCTCAAACATTAGATCTTCCTTGCGTGGATAGAGATGCCTCAAACCTCTGGTTAAGGCAGGGAGAACTCTTCCCGGAAACGAAAGCATTGGTCATTCCCATACAGGACAGGGTAATCAAGGCAAGGAATACCAAATACATATCCTCAATATGGTGGCAGTTATTGACAGATGCCGTTCTTGTGGAAATTCCAATGAGAACATCGAGCACATCATTGATGGCTGTAAGATGCTTCGAACGCAAAAATACACGCGCAGACATAATGATGTTGCTGGGATCATTCACCAACAAATTTCCCTGAACACTGGTTTGCTAGAGAGATTTGAGCCTTACTACAAATATAGCCCAGTTAGAGTACTGGAGAATGAACACCATCTCCTTTACTGGGACAGGACTATACTAACTGACCATCGAGTCATACGCAATCGTCCAGATGTCCTCTGGTTGGATAAACGTGCTTAACACGTGAGAACAATAGACATGAGCGTTCCCCTTAACAAACACATTAGGCACAGATATACTGAGAAGATCCAGAAATATTCGGAGCTGAAGCAGCAGATCCTGATCTCCTCCACTAGGAACGTTGATGCGAGAAGCGTACAAATCTGGGTAGAACTGGGAGCTCGAAATTCGCTACATCTAATTAAGAAGGCAGTATTGCTGAACACGTGCCGCATCGTCCGGAGTTTTCTGGGAGTGAACAATGATAGCGACTGAAATAGCCTTCTGTGGCCATCCCGCGTACACGACAGATGACTGTGATAAACACCTTTTTTTATATATGTGCATGTCCGTGTGCGTGCGTGAAGTTGTGTTTTTCGATCTTGCCGTCTATGGATGAATGTGTGGATCCCTATAAATGGGTTCTTAAGTATTAACGTTGGACTCCTATAAACTGGCACTTCAGGACGATTGTTAGAACCCTATAAATGGGCTCTCCAGGGTGGATGTTGGATCCCTATAGGGTTCTCTAGTGTGAATGTGGTATCCCTATAGACGGGCTCTTCAGTATATATAGTCGCGAATTATGACGAATGCGCAAGCAGAATATAGAGTTCCGAAACAACGACTGAAATCAACAAATCTACTAATCACTTGCCGCGATTCTTGGTCATGAGTACCTATGGGATGGATGGTGGGCCCATATAATAACGTAGGGGCCCCCTACCGAAGGTGATCTCGCGTTGTTGTCGCGGTAGGGCCTGAGCTTTCCTCTCATGAATTTGATGGCTACGTTGGCTGTAGCATTGGTACTGACAGGGCTTCTCATGCCAGACAGGCAGAGAACGAAGAGGAAAGTGACCAAGAGGAACACCAAAACCCATAAATGATAATAGAGAGTCTTTCAAAATTTTTGAAATGCTTGTCGCCACCTGAGGATCGTCCGGCGCCCCTGGAGCCACCGCTGGGGGCCACGGCATGCGGGACGGTGGTGTTAGTGAGCTGTGAGATGGTCAGGCCGATCACACTAAGCAAACAACTGGCCAGCAAGAACATCTGCGATATACGGTAAGCAGTGCAACATTAAATGTGTCTGCTGATGATGCTTTGACTAGCGCAAGCTATTTGCAGCCAACCACTTCAACAGAAATACAGTGGGAGAGCATGAAGTTGGATACTACAATGAATGAGGAACTAGTGCGTCTCTATCATGAAAGTGCGAAGTTTGAAACCTCACGCAAAAGAGACAACATTTTAGAACGAAATTTGCCGCAAAGTATCCTCAAATAGAGAAAGTCGCACTCAGAGATCTTATCGCTAAGGTGAAGGACATCAGGACTAATCTACTCATCTCCGAAGATCGAGCAATGAAGATTAAACAACAGGTTGATTTGGGGTGTTAAAACAATAGCAATGAACAGCAGTTGGAGAAAGCCGCGTCACACGAACAAGCAGCGGCAATTGATGTTCTTCCTCAACCTGGTGATGATCCAGCACCACCATATCCTCCGGAGGTAGATGGCCTAATATAACCAGTGCCAGAAGCAGAGGTTCAACAACCAAGAAGGCGATTAAAATGGACATACCATATGAAAAGATTGCTTTCGGCTTTTGAAATAGCTGCTATCGAAATGGAAGTGGAACAGCAGCTTCCTATTGATGAACTTTCATTGAAAGATGTGAACAACGAAGACTTGATTGCAGCTGAAGGCATATGTGCTTGGGATAATGAACATCAAGTACCGGATGGATTAGAACCACATCCGGATATTACAAACAATGATCTAAAGAGCGAAGTCCCAGAAAAACTACAGCACCTTGAAAACAATTTTGGTCATGCTTCACTAGAGTTCAGACATGTAGAACCAACACAAAGGCATTTACTGCCCAAGATGAACATCGCAAATGACCTGCGTGCACTAATAGAACACGTGAATAGCAAGTTTTTGCCTATGCATTTGAACGCAACACAATTTGGGTTAGAGGTGCAAACTCTTGTATACTATGCAGATGTGGAAACCGTCAGAACAATGGACCGCAGAACTAGGCCTATAAACGCAGTCTTTGCTCCAGGAAGGGATCGAAATCCATCATGGCAGATCAGGTTGGATATGGAAGTCAGCGAAGTAAGGTGCAAACTGGGTCGACTGACTGATAAGAATGGAAATTGAACCAGAAAGCTGATACACCATGCTGCTAAAATCATCCACCCTCGGTACATCGAGAGATTAACACCAGCAATATTGGATGAAATTATAGACTCCCAATGGCAGAGACTTGAGGTTCTTGCTGCTATACTGCGTCGGTACAAGAAAAGTAGTGCAAGAAGGTAACAAAATCGAACCATCCAGGCAGCTGAAAGAAGGTTCTATTGTGAACTGAGTGCAAAGCAAAATAACCAACAAGACACCGAAGTCCCTCAATTGGAAAGCATGACTAACTACTGGTCAGATGTTTGGGGAAAAACTAACATAAGCAATTTGGACACTGCGAGGTTTCAACTAGAGAAAGCAAGAGCAAGCAATAACCCTGAAATGGAGCTAACTAACATCACAGCTTTAGATGTTCCAGCGTTTTTGAAAAAAAGCAAGTAACTGGAAAGCTCCAGGTGCGGACATGGTGCACAATTTCTGGTACAATACCTGATTAGTGTGCATCCTGCATTGGCAAGGTGTTTTCAGAAGATCATCCAACACCCAGATCTGATGCCAGGCTTTATGCTGCAGGGTACTACGTATATGTTGCCTAAAAAAACCAGACGCTCGAAATAGGATTTTGTAAAAACTCGCGAGGCTGTAAAGATCTAGTCATCACAGACGCTGTTGCCATGACGCAAGCTCGTAAACATCAAAGAAACTTGCACATGGAATACATTCACTACAAGCAAGCGTTTCCTTTCGTGCCGCATGAATATTTGCTTAACGTCTTGAAAATATACCAAATTTACCCACGCATCATTAACTTCCTAAGTCCTGCGATGATGCTTTGGGGTAGAAGATTCAAGTATTTTGATCATGGACAACCAAGGATAACTAGATCAATACGCATTACGACGGGTATATTCAAAGGAGACTCCTTCATGGCATTATTGTTCTGCTTAGCGTTAAACCCACTGGGCAAAACACTAAATAGTATATCTCATGGGTTCTAAGTAAATGATAACGAGGATGGTCATCAATTGACTCAACTTCTATACATGGATGACCTGAAGCTATACGCTAGTTCGGACAAGAAACAGCAGTAAGTGATCGATGTCACAAAGCAGTTTTCCAATGATATCCACATGAAGTTTGGACTAGATAAATGCAGAACAGTGCATTTTACCAGAGGAAAAATAGAGACCGCAGAACAAGAGAACGATTTCGAGAATGACATCGAGGCAATGGCTGAGGGCGAGTCATATAAATACCTGTGTATTCTCGAATCCAAGGGTATTCAACATACGATAGTTAAGAACAGCCTAACGACTGCCTTCACTACAAGACTCAGACTGGTTCTGAAGAGTTCTCTTAACTCGGCAGGGCAATGAACACCTATGCCATCCATGTCCTCACGTATTCCTTTGGGCTCATCAAATGGTCGAACACCGACCTCAAACGATTGAATAGAATCATCCGCGTAGAAATGACGAAACACCGAATGCCACACAGTAATTCGGCGATTGAAAGGGTGGCTCTACCACGACATAGAGGGGGGAGGGGGATTGTAGATGGCAGGAATCTGTGTGATTCACAAGTCATACAGTTGCGAGAATATTTTAAAAGCAAACGAGATGTTACGCTTTACAACACGATCTATAAAGCGGATCTTGACTACACGCCCTTGAATTTGTCCTCAGAGGAGGCCTTGAATATCGGGGCTGGAACCATAGAGGATTCAGAAACGCAATGGAGACTGAAAGCCACCCACGGCGAACACCCCAAAACTTAGGTCAGTATGAAGTGAATAGTGAGGAATTCAATATTTGGCCGAGAAAGGGCGTCCTGTTTCTAGAAACGGAAAGATTCGTCATTGCGATTCAGGACCGGGTTGTCCGCATCAGAAATTATCGCAAACACGTGTAACATCAAGACGTTGTTGACCGGTGCCGCTTATATGGAGATACCGACGAATCCATGAGGCACATTATTGATGGTTGTCACGTAATGGCTCAAAGAGAATATACGCACAGGCATAATGATGTGGCCGGCATCATACATCAACAACTTGCCCTAAACCTAGGACTCTCAACATAATGGATGTCTTTCTATAGAGACATTCTAATTTCCGTTTTAGAAAACGAAAATTACATCTTATATTGGGATGTTACTATCCAGACTGATCATTAGATCCGAGCCAATCGATGCGACATCGTGATGCGCGAAGAAAAAGGTGGGAGAGTCTACATCATCGACATTGCTTGTCCACTTAACCGAAAATTGCAGGCAACCTATACAACCAAGCTTCATAAGTATAGTCAGCTAAGGCATGACGTGAAGACAATATAGAGAAATGTGAAACATGCATCTATTCATCCTATTGTGATTTCGGCTACAGGCGATGTGCGCGCAAGATGCACTGAACATCTTGAACATTTAGGAGTCAGTAGGGTACTGACAGCAACTCAGAAGGCAGTTTTATTGAACACCTGTCGCATTGTGAGAAATTTTCTAGAGCATCATGAAGCAATTGACTAGAAACCTGTGGAGTGGCAGATGGTAGCTCTAAGAAAGCATCGAGAGCTGACTGTTGTCACCTCCAACGATTGTGGCCGCTGTGTATGGATAACAGCGGTAAAATACGAACTCCAAACTACCCTATACTCCTAATTTTGTACCTACAACATCAGCGCAGAAGAATTCAGACACCGTATTATATTAACTTCTAACATCCTTCTCTCATCAGTCACTTGACTTAATCCGTGGCTAATTGTAAAAACCAGGTTCACCCGAGAACAAGATTTAAAAAAATACTAATATGTAGGGGGCCAAGGGGTCGTACAATGGCTTGTGCAACGTAAGTAAAAATAATTACTTAACTGCAATAAGTATAAAAAGTCATTGTGGTAAAGGCCAAAAATAATAATCACGACTAATTTTAAAACAAAATATAGAAGAGTACAATTTTTTCTTACAGAACATTCGGGACAGCTAATAATGCTTCGGACTTAATTTTTTATTATTCTCTCGTGGTGACATATGTGGTTCTTGGTCAATGAAAATTCCCGAATTCCGACATGATTTTAAATCCGCAGTCGTGACGGCGCACCGTTTACGAAATATATCCTATGAGCAACTGCAAGAACTTTCAAAAATAGGAGGATGAGAGATTTCTAGTAATTTATGCCCGGCACTTCAGTGGCACATTATTCGGCATCCAAATGGGACTTTTTTACTCTATGAATCGAAAAAGATTAATTGCAATAAAATACAATTCGTGAATTCCATTCTACACGAGGATGTATTTTGAATTTGCCCTTTCCTATGGTAGTTTTCTCGAAAATATAGTGCACAATTTTTTTTATTGGTCTCATCTTCATGAAGAGAAGAAGGAACAACTAGAGAGGCTCGTAGTTCCCGCAACATCCGTCCCAGTGCACCAGAACAATGAAGGTCTTGCACAGCGAAGGAAGGAAAAGATGATGAATTCAGGAGCGCATGGAGAGTTACAAGAGAAAGAGAAACACGGTGGTTCTTTCGCATTTTCCATTAAGGGTACGGGACATGTACCTTTACGCGTTAATGAGACCCTCCTCTTGCCTTAGAACATGGCGCTCACGCAAGCGCGAGGCAAGCAAGAACCCGATGGAATTCTGGAGAAAAAACGAGGAGAAGAGCACAAAGAAGGATGGCAAAAAAATCTCTACCTCTATAGCTGCTGGCACTCGTATTTTTCTCGACGCGAACTCGCCAGCTTGGGTAGATCCGAGGGTAGATCGTATCATTATTATTCTACGTTATCACGCGCTGTACGTCCATTAAATTTTTGGCCTACTGCGCATGTTGATCGATTTGTAATTTTCATGAAGAATGTCTCGTCACGCACAGTGTAATTTAGGAAGGCATACACCGAACGCTGCTTACTTTTTTATATATATTTTTGTTATATTAGAAATTAGTGTACACGATTTTCGAAAGTCAAAGTTGATAAATCAGAATGGTTCTCTATTGGATGCTTGAAACTTTTGTATACCAAACTAAAGGCTTCTTAGCTTAAATTGCTTTAAAAAATTGAAATCCTTTTTATTTTTGCAAATGGAATTATCATCCGAATTTAATTTTTTTTTATAAAATACCGCAGCTTCGTTAATATTTTGTACCTATATTTACTGTATAAGACTAACATATTGCATTTGCTAACAAGTCGAGTTTTCATAGAAAATAAAATTATAGTTTATTTTGCAATTTCATTTGCATTTTGAATGCATGTGTGCGTTCAATATCTCACAAGATTATTCGTCTTGGGATCCAGTTTCGCTAACCACATATTCCTGGATTTTTTTAAAAGCACATGTATCCTCTTTTTGTTCCGTGCGTATTGTGGATAAAGAACTTTCAGATGTGAAAATTCGTGATATTTCACAATGTACATTGTAGCAAACAGGATTTTCCAGTGATGCTTTCCAGGCGAGTATGATATTTTCCATTTAACTAGAGATGAAGTCGTTCAGGGGCTCGAGAACAATGGAATTTTTTTTGTATGCCGGGGTAGATATTCCGTATATAACGAATTATTTTCAAATTGAACACATATATACAGTGTTATTTTTTACTAATTAAACATGCAATTTTTGTATGTGCAAAAGTTTAAGTAAGGAGCAAGCGAACAAAATATAATAAATGTGTTCTGATAAAAAAAAACACACAAATTGCTTTCTGAGACATTTAAGGCCATATGAGCGTAACTTCAAAAATTATTTTACATTTTTTTAAAAACCAACTTACGTCCATACGTGACGGCATATCAAGTTGAAATTTTGGGAAACTAAATATAAAGCACTAAGAAATGCGGGTATAGTCCTACATTTTTATAATTATGAAAAAAATTTGTTTGTAAACAAATGTTTTTTTGCTTTCATCACAATTACAAAAATTTAGGACCAGACCCGCGTTTCTTAATGCTTTATATGTAGTTTTACATATTTTTAACTCGATAACGCGTTTCGTGTGAACATAAGTTGGTTTTGAACAAAAAGAAAAAAAAAATTTTGAGGTCACGCTTACATGGCCACAAGTAATGAAATAACTATTTGTGATACAAGTACAAAAAAGAGGCGACTGTCTATCCCAGTAACGCTCCATATTCCTTGGCGAAAGTATCTGATAGGAATTTCTTCCGAACCAATCCGAAATCATTGGAGTCATTCCGGAATCTGTATCCGAATCAATGCGGGTTATTTCGAACCAATCCGAAAAATTCCTACATTTCGTTCGATCCAAATCGGTCCAAAATTATTCTGAATCAATCCGGTTCAATCCGAACTTCCAATCCGAATAAATCCGAACCAAATTTTCAATTCGAATAAATCCGAACTCGGATTGACCTGGAACGATTTTCAATTCGAATGAATCCAATTCAATCCTTACTCGGATTAATTCGGATTCAATCGGATTGAAAATTCAGTGTATATCAATCCGAGTTCAGATTCATTCGGATTCATTTGGATTGAATTTTTTTGCGGATTGATTCGGATTGTTTCGTGTTGGAGTTCGGATTAAACCGGATTGAGTCGGATTGATTTTCAAACAATTTGGGTCAAACGAAATGTAGAACTTATTCGGATTGGTTCGAATTGACTCGGATTGGTTTGGATACAGATTCCGGAATGATTCGGATTGGTTCGGAAGGAATTGCTATCCGATACTTTTGCCAGGGTTAATTTACTACACGGTGGACTTTGATCGAATTTAAGTCAAAAGGGATTTTAACTTTCGGGTTCCTGCTGTTCTCATTATTGTGATACCTCACGATCATTTAAAAAAAAGAAAAAAAAGAATGGAGTCGTTTTTGAAAAAACTTAATCTTTTATCTTTTTGTAGAGTTATTAGGTATAGCTTTTTCAAAATAGCACTGAATTAGTGAATGATCGGCATTACATCTTCATTGCTGGCACATAAAAAAGGCTCTGCATGTTAAGGGCCTTGGAAATCGAGTGCGAATCGCAAAAATAAGATTCAGGCTAAACGGTGACGCCATTTTGTCTGATTTTCTGTACGCATACTCTAAAGAGTATCAAGACTCTCGGTGAAGTTTGATTTTTTCGAAATAAGTTATATTTTTCGTGTAAAAATTGAAAGAAATAAATGTTCCGCGATAGCATAATTTTAGTAAAGTGTTCTACTATTCAGCCAAGCAGGGAGCAGGTAAGGCAGTATTCGAGCTCGGATTTTCCTTTGGACGATCCTAGCGAGAAAAGGAAAAAATACCATCCGTTATGACTCAAGTCTGCAGGTAATGAAACACCCACTATGACCAACGCTAATTCATTCAGGGGCGAACACACCGTATGCGAAAACTAGGGGCCCCGATCCAAATGAGTTGATGAATTCCGAAAAGTTTGGGTGGGTGTAGCTGGTTGGGGCGATTAATATCATTAGATGCAGACTGTCAAAAAAACTGTGAGCAATATAATATCTTATAATCAATTCGCCCCCGAATCCATGCGTGCAATATTCACACCGATTCTCAAATTCACCGATTCTCAAATTCACCGATTCTCAAATTCTCAAAATGCTCTCACTTTTTGAATGTTCATTCAGAATGGCTAACTAACGAACTTGACCTTCATTTTAGGACACTTGAAGAGTATATCATAGCCCAATCCCATAGGTTAATTCTCTTGAAAGTTATCGTGCTAACAAAATAAAAATCTACAGACTAACAGACACGCATTCGTAAGAAACCTGTTTTTTGGGTTCAGAGGGCTTTAAAACGAGAACATTTGACAAAAAAGGGGGGGGGGGTCAAATTTTACAAAAATCTAATACCTTCTCTGGATGAGAATGTGAAAATAAAAATTTTCAAGTACCGTGAGCATTAATGATATTTATTTTATTGTTTTAATCGTTAGAAATAGTATTGTTAACTTGAGAACAATTGAATGTTTGAAAACCCATACACGAGATGAAAAAGAAATTAAGTAAGCAAAGTTTTGATGAGAATGTGCCCACTTATCGGGCAGATTTTTTCACTGTTAATGTTATTTTTTACGAATAGAACATAAACTACAAATTCTATAAAAAAGTTACCAATAACAAATTTGTAGATGCATTGGAGTGCACAAATTGTGTTCCACCATGATTTTTCGCATCTTGCATAGTTTGACCGTAAAGTTCAATTTATGGATTTTCCATTATTTTGTGTCCAATTAAAATGCGAATTTTCGATTTTTCAAGGAAATGTGGAAAGTCGTTATGATAATCTTGTAGGGCGTGCAAAAATAAACATTTTTCTTGTCCGTACTTTTTTTTCATATCGTGCGTTTTTTGGCTCAAAATTTTAATTTCCGTTTCTTCTTTTGGATTTTGAAAACGCTGTAACTCTGAAAATTTTAATTTTTTTGAAAAATGTTATGGAAATAATTTGTTTGAATTTTTGAGTACTATGAACAGCCGCGCAAATAATTCCAAAATTTGAAAAAAAAATTGTCTCGAAAATTTTCAAAATGCTCTCCCTCTTTGAATTTTCCTCCAGAATGGCTGACTAATAAACTTGACCTTCATTTTAGGACAGTTGAAGAGTATATCAAAGCCTAATCCCATAAGTTAATTCTTTCGAAAGTTATCGTGCTAACATACTAAAAATCTACAGTCTAACAGACAGTCAGACTAACAGACAGACAGACTAACAGAAAGATAGAGAGACACATTCGTAAGAACCTGTTTTTTGAGTTCTGGGGGTCTTAGAAATAGAAGGGAATTTTTGTTGTGGGTAATTTTCAAGTAGATAAAGTTGAATTTTTTCGCATCGAAACAAAACAAGATTTAATAGAGTTGACATGGTAACCATTCTCAACGATTTCAATAATTTCACAACTATCATCAAATATGCCAACAATATTTCAAATATGAACTGAACTGCTTTCAGAAAGATTTAAATTAGTTCACAAAGATTTCAGATGGATTACAAAGAGATAAAGATTTCAAGGATTTCCCAAACATTTCACAAAGATTTCAATGATTTCCTAAAGATTAAAAAATATTTAGTGAGTCACAAACATTACCAAATATTTCGCAAATATTTCGAAAGATTTCACAAGGATTTCGAAAAATTTCACAAAGATTTCGAAAGATTTCACAAAGATTTTACAAAGGTTCTATTATTCTAATAAGACTTCTATTATTTCACAAAAAAATTACAGTTAGATTTCAAAGATTGAACAAAGAAAGAAAGAATTGAAAGATTTCCAGTTTCGACGATCCGATGAATTTAATCATTCGATTTCGGAGGGGGAAAATCAATACTTTGCCTCTCCCTGGTTGATTTATAGGGGAGGGGGACATTGCCCCCAGTGTCCCCTAGGGCTGCGCCGCTTCTGATAAGTATTATTCAATGTATCACAAACAATTCATATTTTTAAAATCGCCAAAAAGTAGTTATTAATGCCAACAACCGTTGAAACCCTATTTTTTACTTATGGGTTTTTTTTTTTGGAACTGTTTAAACAGAATTGTTGGCATAATACTCAAATTTACAGCCAATACGATGATTTTTCAAGCACAATTGTAAATCTTGCAGTGAAAGAGTCCATTTTTCAGTTAGAAAAAATAAATTTTCAAACAAAAACAATGATTTTTGAACAAAATACTAAAATTTTGAACTAAACAGATGAATTTCCAAGTGAAGTGAAGAATCCTCATAAAAAATGACTTTGAAACCAATTTGTTAAATTTTCTAGAAAGTCGAATATTTTCACAGAAAAGAGATGAATTTATGCTCGACGAAACAGTTGACTTGTCCACCAAAAGGAATATTTTTTAAAAATATTGTTCACTTTTTGAAAGAAAGCAGATTAAGTTTCGACAAAGCAGTGAAATTTTTAATACAAAATGTTAATTTACAAGAAAATAGTTAAATTTTCTAGCAAAGAGCTGAATTTTAAACAAAAATGATTCATCTTGAGACAAAAAATTAATGTTAACAAGGTAGCTCTATATTCAACCAAGTAGTTGTATTTGTAACCGAGAAGATTAATTTTGCACTGAAAAAGATCAATTCTGAACACAATACGTGACTTTTCATCTGAATATATTTTAATTAAAAAAAAAAACACACACACACAAATGTGAAACAAAGTAAATGAATTTCAAGCCATGAAAGTCGAATTTTTAACAAAACTAGAGCCTCATACGCGTGCTCCGCGCGCGACCAATTTATTTACATGTAATTAGTTTATTTGGAAATAAAGTTCAATAAAATACCATGAAATTAATTTTTACTTCAATAATTTTGATTTGTACACGGCTTCGCATGGATACCCTCTCACGATGCAGAATAAATACTTGTGCACCTCTAAATATTTTCATGCAACTTTGGAAAAATACCTATAAAAAGTCGGCGCGTACAAATTTTCGTAGAAATACACAGTGAATAATCTCAACTCGAGAAGAGTCCAGATGTCAAGCCATTTCGAGCGCGCATAGCACTCGGATGGATGACCGAGTTGTGTATTCGCTGCGTTTTAACCTCGCCCGGGTAAAAATTATGAGTACGGGATTGATCAATCATTGACTTTCGGAAGTATAAAACATGTATGGTAAATGAGACGATCCCATACTTCAAGTATATTGTAATAGTATAGCTAAAGTCTAGCTCATGTATAGCTGAAGTATAGATGAAGTATAGATAAAGTATAGCTAAAGTATATATGAAGTATATGATATACTTCATGTATACTTAAGTAAAGCTGAAGTAAAAGATATACTTCATCTATACTTAAGTATAGCTGAAGCATAGGCAAAGTATCGCATACAATATATGTTCATTTATTTTTAAAGATATCATAGCAACGGGATGAAACATAATAAATCGTAAATGACATATCGTCCGAAAATTGAAAAATTTCGTAATTTAAATAATTTCTTGAGAAAAGTGTGCAACGAATATTGTTCGCGAGTGTAATGAAGAAGCCAGTTGATAAATTCTTCCAGTTTTAACAAAATTCTTTCCATATTTATCTCACGAAATCTACTTCGGAGTTCAAATTCAACCGTTCATTTTTTCCAACTAGATGGAGATTCCTTAAAGCAAGAAGATGTATATAATAAGAAGCTTATATTCTTCTTATTATTTTCTATATGTGGGTAAGAGGTCCAGTAATCTTTGATTCCTAACCATAACATTATTATTGCATGAAAAAATTTGACTAATTTATTATTTAGATAAAAGACATAATGTTATATTTTTGATAATATAAAGAATTTCTCAAGTTTTGCTACATTTAGAAGTTGCAAAAAATATATATTTATTTCATGCTGTGAAAATCATGATTCTGGATCTCTAATTTGATGTATTTCATGTGTTCAATGTCATCATCTTTATTATATACTATATTATATTATTTATACTCCTGAAGTATTTGAGCTATACTTTATACATATACATCAGCTATACATCAGCTATACTTCAGCTATACTTCAGCTATACTTCTAAGATATACTTTAGCTATACTCTTTCTATACTTCGACTATACCTTGTTATACTTTAGCTAGATTTAAGCTATACATCCACCATATATAATTCAAATAGACATGAAGTATGGGATCGTCTCATATACCATACTTTTATTATACTATCTGAGAGCCGAAACCTATACGATTCCCCAGATGTTTTCCTAGATCAATCCCATACAAAATTTGTTTACCCGGGCGGTTTTAATTAATGTCGAGCAGGAGGTTTGACGGGAGGGTTTCTTCGAAAAATTGCCAAACTCTTCATTTGCTCATGAAAATATTCCAAATAATTAATAAATGTTGGAAATTTGAAGAGCATAATAGAAAGAAGTCATCGGAAAGATATTGTTAGTTAATTCTGTAAAAAATTCACCCTATTCGTTGAGAAATATCCAAACTCTTAATTTTTTAATAAAATTTTTAAATTAATTAATAATTCTTTTAAATTTTGAAAGCAACATAGAAAAGAGTCATCGTAAAGACATTCTTAGTTGATTCCGTGAACAAATTAAGCTCACTGATTCATGGAAACTGTTTAAACAATTAATCGTTTTTGTGAAGTTACATAAGCAATATAGAAAAAAGTTATCAGAAAGACTTTTCTTAGCATCATAAAAAAAAGTAATCTGAAAGATATTCTTACTTAATTCTGTAAAAAATTGAGCCTATGTGTTAAGAAATAGCCAAACTCTTAATTTTTTAATCAAAATTGTTTAAATAATTAACAATTCTTGTAAATTTATAAAGCAACATAGAAAAGAGTTATCGGGAAGATATTCTTAGTTGACTCCGTAAACAAATTGTACCTATTCCTTCAAAAATAACCAAACTCTGAATATGTTTATGAAAACTGCTTAAATAATTCATAATTATTGTAAGTGTGCAAAGTATTGTAGAAAAGAGTTATTGGAAATATATTATTGGTGATTCCGTAAACAAATGGAGTTTATTCGATAAAAAATGGCCAAACTCTTAATTTGTTGAAATAACTGATAATTCTTGTAAATTTGCGAAGCTTCTTAGAAAAGAGTCTTTGAAAGGATATTTCTAGTTAATTCTGTGAAAGAAATTGAGCCTACTGATTGAAAAATAGCCAAACTTTGAATATATGTTCATGAAAATTGTTTGAATAATTAATAATCATTGTAAATTTGCAAAGTACCGTATAAAAGAATTATTGGAAATACATTCTTGGTGACCCCGTCAACGAATTGAGCTCATTCATCGAAAAATGGCCGAACTCCTAATTTGTTGAAATATTTCATGGTTCTTGTAAATTTGGAAAGCATAATAGAAAAAGACTTCGGAAAGATATTCTTAATTAATTTTGCAACAAAAAAATTGAGCCCATTCGTTGAAAAATAGCCAAATTCTGAATTTAGCATGAAAATTGTTTGAATTGTTAATAATTATTGTAAATTTACAAAGCAACATGGAAAAGATTCATCAAAAAGATATTCTTAATTGATTCTGTAAACAAATTCTGCATATTCTTTAAAAAGAAGCCAAACTCTGAATTTGTTTAAGTAATTAATAATTCTTGGGCATGTACCAAGCATAGAAAAATGTCACCGGAAAGATATTCTTATTTGACTCAGTTTTCTTTAAAGATAAATGAGCCGAGGATAAACACTTTTTTTTTTTAATTTTCTAAACTTCTTTAAATTCCAAAAATAATTCAAATTTCAATGGTTTGTAATAAAAATAGCACAGATGAATTCATATTTTCAATTGTTCAAGGCTGCAATAATAGTTGCAATTAGAAGGACGTTATATTCTTTGAAAATATAACTGAAAGTTAAATAAAATAAAATTATAAACGTTCATAATTTGTTATTGTCTGTCCTCGAAAATATAACTAACATAAAGATAAAATGAATTTCTAAATACTCATAGATACATTGTACTGAAGGGTATTTTCAGCAAACAGGTATTAATCAATGTGCACTGCCCCACCGATGACAAAGACGAAGACACTAAAGATCTCTTTTACGAAACAATCGAGCAGGTTTTTGACAAGTTCTCAACTTTTGACGCAAAAATAGTATTGGGAGATTTCAACGCGAAAATTGGAAAAGAACCGATGTATAGGCCTGCAATAGGATCAGAAAGTTTGCATGACGTCAGTGACGACAATGGAGCTAGAGTAATAAACTTTGCAGCTTCAAAGAACCTCGTTGTCAAAAGCACATATTTCATGCATAAAAATATACATAAGGCCACCTGGAGATCACCAGATGGTAACACTCACAATCAGATTGATCACGTTCTAATTGACAGAAGACGTCATACAAACATTCTCGATATAAGATCGTATAGGGGAGAGGATTTAAATTCAGACCATTTTCTCGTGATAGTAAAAATAAGACCTAGGCTAGCGAAAACTAAGAAAACAAGCCGCACAGAGCCAACAGTTCGTTTCAATATAGATAAGTTCAAAACAGCAACAGAAACATTAAATTATCAAGTTGAGATTTCTAACAGCTTTGACGCTCTCCAAGAACAGAGAGACGATGACAATAATTGTGAGGAGGATCCGGAAACCCTGTGGAGCAATATAAAAAAGGCGGTAAAGACAGCCGCGAAACTTATGATAGGTTTGAAGAAAGTAACAAAAAGCAAACCATGGTTTGACGAAGATTGTAAACTCGGGTCTGAAAAACGTCGGAAGGCCAGACTAATTAGTTTACAAAATAAGTGCGATCAAACACATAAGAAGTATCTCGAGATTAGTAAAAGTACAAATAGGCTCTATAGATCCAAGAAAAGGGAGTGGGAAAAGAATAAAATACTAGCAATAGAAACGCATGATAAACAGAACAACCCGCGCGAGATGTACAGGGGAATCAATTTTATAAGGAAAGGCTTTCAAAGTAGAACGGAAGCAATGAGGGACGAAAATGGCAATCTAGTAGCCGATGCGACAGAGAGACTGAATTTATGGAAAGACTATTTTGATAAACTATTAAATGTACGCGAAGCCCCCGTTGAAGGTAATCTCGGCGAAATCCACACTGCTGATCTATTAATTGATGATCCTGCTGATATAGAAATAAAAATGGCTATAAAGAAGTTGAAAAATAACAAAGCCGCGGGCATCGACGACCTACCGTCAGAACTGATAAAAAATGGAGGCCCTTGCCTCACAAGACAAATTATTAAATTAATACGCACAGTTTGGAAAACAGAACGCATGCCGGAAGAATGGAATACCTCTATCGTTATTCCCATCTTTAAAAAAGGCGATAAAACTGACTGTAACAATTATCGGGGAATTTCACTTGTACCTTCGTGCTACAAGATCCTGTTTAATGTAATCCTAAGTAGACTGACTCCTTTTGCCGAGGAAATCATTGGGAATTACCAGTGTGGATTCCGCCGAACCCGATCTACAAGCGATTATATGTTTACAATTAGGCAACTGCTAGAAAAAAATGGGAATTTAAAGAAGTAGTGCATCAGCTATTCATCGATTTCAAAAAAGCTTAGGACTCTATTATACGCGCACAAATGTACTGGATCCTAGAGTTCTTGGGTGTACCAAGAAAATTGGTTAGACTTATCGAAATTTGCTTAAGCGGCAGTAGGGGTAGAATACGCGTAAACGGTAGTTTATCTGAAGAGTTTTCGATCCGCGATGGCCTGAAACAGGGCGATGCACTTTCGTGCGTCCTTTTTAACTTAGTTTTAGAATACGTGGTTAGGCAAGTGCAGGGGAATCCGACCGGTGCTACCCTCAATGGGATAATACAAATTCTTGGGTATGCGGATGATCTCGACTTACTAGGGGATGATAAAGAAATGGTAGCTAAAAATGCAGAAATCTTGATCACAAAAGCCAAAGATGTTGGCTTGGAAGTTAGCGAATCGAAGACAAAATATATGACCGTCGTCAGATCCGAACAAAGTAATCAAGTCGGGGATCTTATGGCCGGAAATATGAAATTCGAAAGGGTTAGCGAGTTTAAATACCTCGGGTCTATTATAACTAGCGAAAATAAGATTAAAACGGAAATCAACGCGCGGCTGCACGCTGGCAATGGGTGCTGTTATGCAGCAAACAACCTATTAAAATCGCGATTGCTATCTAGAAACATCAAAGTAAGAATCTACAAAACAATAATAATGCCGGTCGTCATGTACGGGTGCGAAACGTGGGCGCTGACGGAAGGAGAGGAGAATAGGTTTAGAGTTTTTGAGAATGAAGTACTTAGAAAAATCTATGGTCCAAAAAGGGACGAAGAGACTGGCGAATGGAGAAAACTGCATAATGATGAGCTGCATGCTCTCTACGGGTCAGCAAATATTAATAGAGTAATGAAACCGCGTAAACTAAGATGGGCGGGGCATGTAGCAAGAATGGGAAATGAAAGAACAGTGGCGCAAGTTTTAAGAGGGAGAGCGATTGGTAAGAGACCCTTAGGCAGACCGAGAAACAGATGGGAGAAAAATGTAAGGGATGATTTAAAAGAACTAGGACATGATTACTTAAACTGGATGGAGGATGCACAGGATAGAGATGTGTGGCGGTCTCGGGTAGATGAGGCAATGAACTTTCGAGTTCGAACTGCTAATCTATAATAATAATAATAAACCCTTACCCCTTTTCAGCGTCTTGTGGTTTGACCAATAACACCTGCCCCTTTTCAGCGTCTCGCGGTTTGACCAATATTATTGTTGTGACTAGTCAAAAGGGTTCCTTCCCGCCCCCACGAAACGTTGGAAAAGATGTAGGGGTTTGACCAACATTATTTTTGTGACTAATAAAAGGGGTGCCTTCCCGCCACCACGAAATGTTGGAAAAGGGTAGGGGTTTGACTGGGAAGGCATCCCTTTGTCTGGTCACAAAAATAATGTGGGCCAACTCCTACCCCTTTTCCAAAATCTCGCGGGGGGATTTTTGGTGGGCCCTGAAAAGTGCCGATTTTTTTATTTTCTATTTTTTTTTGTGGGCCCTGAAAACGGCCGATTTTGGTTTTTGCCTGAGTGTGGTGGAATTTGGAAAGATAAATGAATTTAAATTAAAATGACGAGAAGGAAAAAATCGGTATGTTACCGGTGTACTTATAAGGGGTAAACTTTGGTAATATCATTGAGGAATGCGCCAAATTTGCATGGTTCATCTTGGCGAATTCGGACGTACATGAATTGCGCCAAATATGAATCAAACATATTTCGACTTCGATGGGTATCTGGAAACATGCGTTTCACACACGACCACGTGCCCTTGATGGTGTTAGAATGTGCGCCGGTTTCGAGATCTTTGAAACACACCGAATGGTTCACTTGGAAATATTGGAATCCCTTCCTTTCAAGCGACCTGTATGATTTCCAGCAATCACTGATAATCGTAGTTCCCGGTACAATGCATTCCTCGATGATCTTCAACAAAGTTTCTGCTGATCTATCCTTGACAATTTGTTTTCCGAATTTTGATTCGTCAATTTCAACAACGCAACCAACTGCACCTATTTTTTAATTTTCCGCGGAAACTACTTCGATGCACACTTCACGACAAAAGTTGTACCAATCACAAATTGTGTGTTCGGACATTTTTGTTTCGTGACGAGCAATTCTTTGCTGGTACCGGATTGACCAAAAATATGTCATTTTGAGAATGTCGTAGAACTCCAGCTTCGACTTCTCGAACCAAGTCCCCGTACGACTTATAGGTTCAGCGCACGAGCGACGCACGAAAACGTAGACGAGTGCAAAGAACTAAAGGCGAATGCTAAAATCACAGGATTTAGCAATTACCTGTGGGCACGTCTATCATACGCAATTTTTTTCAACAAACATCCGAGAAAGTTGCAAGTTAAAGGCTCCTTCGAAACAGTAAGAGCAGTATCCCTGTAACATAATCTCCGAACTCAGCTGGTGTGCAAAGTTCCTTGTTGTTAAATAGCGCATAGAAAACCTTACCCAATATTCCAATGTGCGCATGCGCCAATATTTGCCAAACTTTCACACAATGTAGAGGCGTGTGTAGTCTTTTGAGTCGGGTATTGCAAAACATTATTTCTACATGAATAAGAATTAGCCTCATGACTTATGGTAATTTGAGTCAAAAAGAAGTCAGAGAATTAATTTCAACGGCTGTTTGTATAATAAATCGTGTTATAGGGAAAGCACAAATAATGACAACACAACTTTATATATTATCTAATATCCTATAACCTACTAGTGAGTATGTGCGCTTGGTGAGTAGTGTATAGTGTTAGAAAAAATAAGGTCAATTTTGATTTGAGTATTGCCTAAAGTTTCCCAAATTTTCCGGGAGTTTACGAAATGATGAAAGCATTTTTCAGATTTATGCTGCTTGTACAGAATAAGAGGCAGTCGTCTGATCTCGGTTTTCACGAGAATATTACGAGCGGAAGATTTCAGCAAGGAAACGAGAATGAGAACGAATCGCCAGGTCGAAGGAGCTTCCGCTTGGGAAAGCGGTTCCAAGTAGCCCCACGGCGCGGCGTTCTCCTCGCGGTTATGGCTTCGATTACGGGTTGGAGGAATCTTTTAAGTGCCTTCCAGGATTTGATCATGAAAGGCGATAGCGCAACTCACATATCCCAATCCAAGTCCATCTCCACATATAAGTGTATTAGACCTTAGATCGCCTTGACGAATACTCGAGATCCTTTCCAAGGAAATTCAGAATCCTTCGAGAGTGCACCTCGTCGATCTTGAACCAAATCCCGACACTTCTTGCCAATATTGAGGGTCTCATATTATATACAAACGAAATGTAATTCAATTTTTATCAAAGGAAACATTTTCCAAGATTGTCTTTCTTTTTCAAAGAAATTAGATATTTAGGACAGATATTTAGGTCAGTTACACCAGCCCCCCCCCCCCTCCACTCTTAAGTTTCGGGTTTTTCATAGCCCACTGAATTGCGCCGCAAATGCGCTCATATGCGCCACCAATACAAAATTTCGAGCCACAAACCTCTAGGAGTTATAGCAGGTGTCACTGGGGGGGGGGGGGGTGAGAGGCCCCCCCATTTGAGAAATCAAAATTTGAATTACATGACCTTGAAGATCTCCAAACGCGCTGATATGCGCCATTAAAAAAAAATTTTGCGCCACATTGATAACCGAGTTATCAGCGATCAAAATGAGGGGGAGTCTGGCGCGATTTTTCTAAAATGATAACCTTTTTTTAAATTAATCATAGCTATCCGTCATAACTTCAAATGCGCTCAAATGCCCACCACTAAAAAATGTTGCGCTAGCTAATTAAAAAAAGTAGCCATTTGGGGGGGGGGGGGGGAGGCAGTGTGGCGCCAGTGTTAAATCTTGGACAATGATCTGAAATTAAAAATTACGGACATGGAGTTATTCGCCTTCAAATGCGCTCGTATGCGCCGCAAAAATTGTTTGCAAACTTCAAAACCTGTCCATGATACAAAAGTTTTAACACCTCACACAGTCATGACTAAGTGATGACCAACAAAATAAAAAGTTTTTAATCCGCAGTGATGAAGGCACTTTCGTATGGAGTTTCAAATGCGCTCATATGCGCCATAGGAATTTTCTGCACATCTTGAAAATTGCCCAAGAAATGGAGGTCGTAACATTTTGCGAAATGATGACCAACCAAATGAAAAGTTTTTAATCCGCTGTCATGAAGCGACTGTCGTATGAGGTTTCAAATGCGCTCATATGCGCCATGAAAATTTTCTGCATATCTTGAAAATTGCCCAAGATATGGAGTTCGTAACAGTTTGCAAAGTTATGACCCCCAAAATTAAATGTTTTCAATCCGCAGTGATCAAGGCACTTTCGTATGAGGTTTCAAATGCGCTCATATGCGTTGTATGTAAAAAAGTATTTTTAGAACAATTAAGGAACAGGGTTACAAAGGAACATTGTTCTGTAATAGTGCCGTAACACATATGTAACAGTGTTACGATGTAAATTTGTTCTGTAACAATTCTGTCACAGCTTTATAATTCAAAAGGTACTTTCAGAATAATTTAGGAACAGGGTTAAAAAGTAACCTTGTTCTGTAATAGTGCGGTAACACATATGTAACAGTATTACGATGTAAATTTGTTCTGTAACAATTCTAGAACAGCGTTATATTTTAAAAGGTACTTTCAGAATAATTTAGGAACAGGGTTAAAAAGTAACCTTGTTCTGTAATAGTGCGGTAACACATATGTAACAGTGTTACGATGTAAATTTGTTCTGTAACAATTCTAGAACAGCGTTATATTTTAAAATGGATTTTTAGAACAATTTAGGAACAGGGTTACAAAGGAACATTGTTCTGTAATAGTGCCGTAACACATATGTAACAGTGTTACGATGTAAATTTGTTCTGTAACAATTCCGTCACAGCTTTATAATTCAAAAGGTACTTTCAGAATAATTTAGGAACAGGGTTAAAAAGTAACCTTGTTCTGTAATAGTGCGGTAACACATATGTAACAGTGTTACGATGTAAATTTCTTCTGTAACAATTCTAGAACAGCGTTATATTTTAAAATGGATTTTTAGAACAATTTAGGAACAGGGTTACCGAGGAACATTGTTCTATAGTTCTATATATTGTATATATTTTATATAACACAATTTCACGCACGGTCCTCTATACATGTACTCGCATGCATAAACCCGTTGAAAAATCGCACTTGCTGGAGAGTCGAACCCTACCTAAACTACCTAACTCGAATGTACCTAGCCGATGCCTTAGCCAATTGCGCTATCTAACCGCTGGAACGTTCATGACAAAATCTCGGCCATGCTTTTTCGCTGAAAAAGCCGGGGTAATCTAAGGAATATATTCATTATTTTTTTGATTTTAGGCATTCTCCCCTATTGTCGGCGTATTCTTGCCCAGTTCAAGTAACTGACTGCGCCGGACCGCACAGTGGGATGAAATAAAAAAACGAGGTTCAGAATAACTTGTAGCTGGCAATTCTTAACGGATTTTGGATTTTTTTAAAGGAAAATTCAGCATCAAATTTTGAAGACATTTATGTGGCCTGATTTGTAATTTTTGTTCGTTTAAACTTTTATGTTAATGCAAAGAGTGAAGAAAAAGTCGATTTTTTCGTTTTTCTGTTTATCTTCGTTGAATTTTTTTCTATTACCACCATTGCCAGACTTTATGCACGGGCGTAATTGAAAGCAAAAAAAAAGGTGACATTGTTAAGTCAATTGTTCTAAACGAATTAAATTAACAAATAGTCTACACTATATCATAATTTTTTTTTCTTTCAACTACGCCGTGCATAAAGTCTGGCAATGTATATGTAACACTGTTACACATGTGTTACGGCATTATTACAGAAAAATGTTCCTCTGTAACCCTGTTCCTAAATGGTTCTAAAAATACTTTTTGACATTTAACGCTGATCCAGAATTGTTACGGAACGATTACAGAACAAATTTGAACTTTAACACTGTTAAATATGTGTTACGTCACTATTACAGACCAATGTTACTCTGTAACCCTGTTCCTAAATTGTTTTAAAAATACTTTTTCACATATAACGCTGTTCCAGAATTGTTACAGAACGATAACAGGACCAACTTATATCGTAACACTGCCACGTATGTGTAACGGCACTATTACAGAACATTTTTATTTTGTAACACTGTTCCTAAATTTTTCTAAATATATTTTTTTACTATATAACGCTGTTCAAGAATTGTTACAGATCTCTGACAGAACATGGTTCTGTAACAGCGTTATAGAACTGCTACATCCATTTGGGGACGACATTACTCAGACCATGGTCTAAGTATGTTCTTAACCTGTTACGGAACCTGTTCTTTTCCGTTCTGGAACTGTTACATCACAGTTATATAACATTGTCAGCTGGGAAACTCCATATCTTGGGCAAATTTCAAGATATGCCGGAAATTTTTATGGCGCATATGAGCGTATTAGAAACCGCATACGACAGTCCCCTCATCACTGCGAATCAAAAACTTTTTATTTTGTTGGTCATTACTTTGCAAAATGTTACGACCTCCATATCTCGGGCGATTTTCAAGATATGCAGAAAATTTTTAATGGCGCATATGAGCGTATTTGAAACCTCATACGACAGTCCCTTCATCACTGCGGATTGAAAACTTTTTATTTGGTTAGTCATCATTTTGCAAAATGTTACGACCTCCATATCTCGGGCAATTTTCAAGCTATGCAGAAAATTTTGAGGGATAATATGAGCGCATTTGAAACCCCATACGAAACTGCCTTCACCACTGCGGATTGAAAAAATTTAATTTTGGGGGTCATCACTTTGCAAACTGTTACGAACTCCATATCCTGGGCAATTTTCAAGATATGCAGAAATTTTAAATAGCGCATATGAGCGCATTTGAAACCTCATACGACAGTCCCTTCATCACTGCGGATTGAAAACTTTTTATTTGGTTGGTCATCATTTTGCAAAATGTTACGACCTCCATTTCTTGGACAATTTTCAAGATGTGCAGAAAATTCCTATGGCGCATGTGAGCGCATTTGAAACCCCATATGAAAGTGCCTTCATCACTGCGGATTAAAAACTTTTTATTTTGTTGGTCATCACTTGGTCATGACTATGTGAGGTGTTAAAACTTTTGTATCATGGACAGGTTTTGAAGTTTGCAAACAATTTTTGTGGCGCATATGAGCGCATTTGAAGACGAATAACTCCATGTCCGTAATTTTTAACTTCAGATCACTGTCAAAGATTTAACACCGGCGTCACACCCCCCCCCCCCCCCAATGGCTATCTTTGTTAATCAGCTAGCGCAAAATTTTTTAGTGGTGGCGCATTTGAGCGCATTTGAAGTTATGACGGATAGCTATGACCAATTTGAAAAAAGGTTATTATTTTAGAAAAATCTCGCCAGCCCCCCCCCCCATTTTGATCGCTGACCACTCGGTTATCAATCTGGCGCAACATTTTTTTTTGATGGCGCATATCAGCGCATTTGCAGATCTTCAAGGTCATGTAATTCAAATTTTGATTTTACGAATGGGGGGGGCTGGAATCTCATCAGCCCCCCCCCCCCCCCCCC
>CAKNXH010063079.1:475519-511083 GCA_932178445.1 Andricus quercusramuli
GGGGGGGGGGGCTGGTGTAACTGACCTGAAAAAAACTAAGAGAGAATATCTGAGAGGTCATAGCAAATTGGTAAGAGGAGAAAGGTCATTAGTGCAAAATCGTTTGTGAAAGGTCTGCAGGCAAATGTGAGAGATCAGGGGTCAAAATTAAAAAGTTGAGAAGAAAAAAAAAACTAAGTCAGAGAACAAAGCTGAGGGATGAAAGGTCAAACATGAGAAATTAAATCTTAAACGTGAGTCGTCATGTCATAGGTCAAAGGTAAAAGTTTCGAAATTAGACCTGTTGAAAATTTTAAAGGTGCTTTACAATTTGAATTTTCCTTATATTCCCTTTTTCAATATTTTAAACTATAAAATGAAATTCATATTTTGTAAACGGAAAGGTATAACTTGTCGTAATAATCATATTAAATTCTTCAAAAACTCATGAATCGATCGAGCCAACACCAAGCTCCTCGTTGTCAGCGTGAAAGATAGCTTTCCGGAACTTATCTAATATACCTAAGTTAATGAAAGTTTGCGTTTGGTCAAGCAAGCTTCAAGCAGGTTTTTGATGAGTTTACTTCATACTTTTGCAATCAGGAAAGACGTTCGTTGAAGGAAAGTTTCGGAAAACACAAATTTCTAGAAGAGAACTTTCAGAAACGTCCACTTGCTTGTATCTTCATCAAGAATTGATTTTAGTCACCACCAGAGAGAAATTTGCATACACTTACAATATATGATCTTTGCTCTGATAGAAAATTGAATATGAAAACCATCAGTTCAAATTTAATTTTTATTCCTTATCAATGGAGAAACTTGAAACTTCATACATCACGAAAATTTTATTGTCATTTTTATTGTGAAATTAAATTACGAGCTTTGTACAAAAATTATAATCCAAATTGCTCGTCGAAAAAAACGATTTGTCTCAAATACTTGTTTCCCAAAGTGATATTTTATTGTCTGCCGCCACCACTTTTCGCAAATATCAGCTCTCAATCATATCCTGTTTATGCTCATAAGAACCAAATTGGATTGAATCTCAAAATTTTAGAATGATCTTAACACCACATCAAAGATACATAAGGGAATACATAGAGAAAATTAATTTGGGAAAGATTCCGCAAAAGCGTAAAGCTGAGTCATGGAGGCATTTGGGAAAAATTCAAAATGCATTTGAGTAAAAATAATTCTATTAAGAAATATATATATATATATATATAATTAAAAAAAATAGTTGAACAACCACCACAGGGTCCCACTAAGAGCAAATGCCATCTAAAAAATGTCAATAGCCCCCAGTAGAACCGCGGTAAAACACACCTATGGCCACGTCTCACAACCGTGAGATGGGTGGTCACAGGGCGCGATGAAATCACAAAGACAGGCCGGCGAAACCCTCGTGTTTCTTGAGGACACGAAGCGACCCAAGGATGACAGCTTTCTGCATCCATCTCGCAAGAGCCTTGGCATATTTTTGGCACGCGGGTATGGCTTTAAGGTTACGAACCAGCGATAATTTCACACCTCCGAGAGCACCTATCACAAGGACAATTACTCGCACCAAATATTTTGGATACAGTCGTTGCAACTCTCTTCTAAGGTCTTGATACCTCTCCTCTTTTTCTTTCTCCTTTGTAGTGATGTTGTATTCGGCCTCGAGTGCGCAACGGAGACTGCTGCCCGAAAATCGTAGTTCCAGAACATTTTGCACTTCTCGTTTCGAACAATTGACTCTATTTCCCTTGGAGCGTTCGGCAGGGCAGGATCGCGACCAACACCGTAAGAGCTACAAAGATGGTAATAAAGTACTCTTAGAGCCGCATTATGTCTATAGATATACGTCGTTCCTGCGTGGGTCGGACACCCCAATAGTATGTGTTCTAGGTACTCAGCGTGTGCATGACACGCTCTGCACCTATTACTGGGAACTTCTTGACATAAAATGCGGGCGCAATATGCTAAGGTGAAGATGACACCGTCCTGGCATGCGAAAATAAAGCCCTCTGTACCTGAATTGAGCCCTGATGATTTGAGGAAAGCAAAAGATTGCTCCTTCGACAAGGACTGTTTTTCTACATTTTTGTGAAAGTTTCCGTGCATATGCTTGTCGAGTAGCTCTTGGTGAAATTTTCCATAATCTGCTTTCTTTACTTCGGCTTTTAGACGTGAAGCATCTAGATGGAGTAATGCACTTGTGGTTCCTGACCATCTTTAGGAGAGGATCTCTGCCATTCGCAACGATGTAAGCTGTACTTAGAACAATTCGGTTATGAAGACGCTGGAGATTCAAAATTCCGCGTCCGCATTGACGGCGTGAAATGTATGATCGCGGAACTGACGAATTGATATGCAAGCTTTTGTGCATATATGCATGATCTTACGTGTGGTAACATCAAGGTCCTTGAGCTGGTTCTTCGTCCAGTGAAGCATCCCAAACGAGTAGAGTAGAACCGGGACGGCAAGCATGTTAATCGTAGATACCTTGTTCCGCGCCGACAGATTGGAAGACCAAATCTGTCGAAGAAGATGTCTCTTCAGTATTAAGATGTCTAATAACAGTTATATCCATAAGCTTAGGGTCCTCGGGAACGCCAGTAATCTTTCCTTTCTTCAGATGAATTTTGGCATACTTGTCCAAACTAAAGTCCACCCCATCTCTCCTGTGTAGTTCTTGACGATATTTATAGCAGTTTGAAGTTTGCTTTTCCCAGAGGCATAGATCTTCAGGTCATCCATATAAAATACATGAGTGACCTTATGCTCGGGCTGATTGATGTCGCCACAGAGGTATCCAGGAGAATTTCGTAGTGCGAGAGATAGAGGCAGAAGTGTGATGCAAAGAAGCAAAGGGCTCATGGTATCACCTTGAAAGACGCCCCTCTGGAAGGTAACGTTGTTCGTTGTGAGACGATAATTCCTAGATGAGATGGAAAATCTAGTTTTCCAAAGATGCATCAATCTCTCGATGCATCTCACTATGTGTGGATGTACCTTCAAGCTTTCCAACAGACAGATGATAAGTCTATGAGAGGTTGAATCGAAAGCTTTCCGGTAGTCAATCCAGGCCATTGACAGGACGCGCTGATGGGCGGCAGCGTCTTTACAGACACACCTGTCAATTAACAGGTTCTCTCGACAGCCTGCTGCACCTATTTTCGAGCCACGTTGTTCATACATCTCTCGCCATACAGGCTCAATTCTTCGAACAATCCTGTTGTTTAGGACAGCAGTAAAGATCTTATACAGTGTGTTCAAACAAGTTATTGGCCTGTAATTCTCTGGTCTGGACAAGTTGTCTTTTTTTGGCAGGAGTATAGTGCGTCCTAACACCAGCCACTGCGGAATGGGCGTCTTCGGCTTTAAATATGAGGTGAATATGCGGGCCAAATGTTGATGTATAAAAGTAAACTTCTTCCACCAAAAGTTCTTGATACAATCTAGTTCAGCAGCGAAAAAGTTCTTTGTGCCTCTAAGTGTTTTTTTCACCTCTTCGGAAGTGACTGATGGACATTCCTCCTCAGATTTTATGAGGTCGCAAAATTCCTTGAAGCAGATGAAATTGTCAGTATCTTCTTTCAACTCTAGTGTTTTCGGAATCTTGTACACCTCTTTCCAAAAAGTTTCTACCTCCTTGGGCTTGGGTGGATTTTTTACAAAAACAGGGAAATCGCTGAAGAGGCGTGATGGGTTAGCGAAAAACTGTTGATTCTCCCTGATCCATCTCTCCCTCTTCTGTATTCTTCTCCTTGCGTCAGACAACTGCCGTATTTTGTCAACAATATGCTGCTTGATTTTCAGCAGCTTTGACTTGTTTAGTGTGTGATTCAAGATCCTTAGTTCTTGGGCGAACTTTCGAACCCTTTTCGTTAATGGTCTACCAGATGGCATGCAGTCAATCACACATTGAACACGGGACGCATTCTGTCTTGCCCATCCAATTTTCTTGTTCAGTTGATGCAAGCGTCTTCTGGTCTTTTGGTCCATCGTCGGTTTTAGCCTCCGATTTGAATCAGCCAAAGCTCTCGCAGCACCATAAACTGAGCAATTGATGGTCCAGAGGTCGAACTCTTGCGAGATATCTCCACGAAGGGAGGCATCTATTTCAGCCAGATCTTGGGGCTTAAGAGGAACTTGCATGTTGATATTCCTCCTTGTACTGACATTGCGATCATCTTTCAGAAGGTGCCTGCTTTCTGCGGTTGGTCTTAATGTCGCTTCATCTTCGTCTGCAGCTTGATCAAGCAGCGATCGGGGATGCGCTCAGCGTACATATCCATTTTTCTGGAGGTGTTCGGCTTGATTTCGCAAAGACTGATGCGAAGCGTGCTGAAGCTCTGGGTGTTTCTGGCACCACATAGTATGCATACGCGCCATAAAGCCTCCGCGCACCGGGATAATGCTGGCATCGTAGCAGTCTAGCACGTCATTCTCAAGTTGATCCGTCAACTCGATGTGGGCGTTCCGCCGGTTCGTCGTCGTGTTTCCATCTAAATTCTTTCCAGCACCCCGAACTCTAGGATGATCGGCATTGTTTGCCGACCCATTTTCGGGTGCGTTGCGCGTTCGATCGTTTTGAACCGCATCTAAAACATTCTGGTGTTTTGGTGGTTTCATTGTTGTTCCCACGAGCAGCTAGGGAAAGGGTTCGTCCATCCTTGTAGAGCCCCGCGTGGAAGGATAAGGCTGATACTCTGAGAGGTCGCCGGGTATCCCAGGGTCACCGTTAAAGTAACCTCACCAAGGTGCCATTCAGCTTTCGGCACGGTTCTTACGCCTTCGCTTAGGGGTTATTCCTTCGGGACCATCCCTGGACAATTGTCCGCGACTGCTTATTTATTATTTTAACTATATTCAGCAGAAACCCTTGGTACAGGGACCCTCTATCCGCAACCCGAGGACGCGTTCGGTGGTTTTATCATAGGCCCTCCGGTTCTATTCCAAAGGAATTGAAACCGAATATATATATATATATATATATATATATATATATGTATGTATGTATGTATGTATATATATAACCTCTCCGCTGAACGCTCCTAGAAAAATATAGGCGAATGTCGAAAATGAGAAGTGCCGCATATACTGGGACTTCATATTCTCGACAATTGTTTCTGTTGCGCACTCGAGGCCTGACATAGTTCTCCTGGACTTCAAGAATCGAACCATGTTCGTTACCAAATTTTCGGCACCAGCTGACAAGAACGTCACAGTCAAGGAGAAAGAAAAGAAACAGAGGTATTTATAAGGTACATTATAAGGGAGTTGCGACGGTTATACCCGGAATATTCTGTTAAGCTCATCGCCTTGATCATCGGCGCTCTTGAAGGTGCCAAGGTTTCACTGGTTAATATCCTGAAAAGCATCCCTGCGTGTCAACAAAATGCTGAGACACTTGTGGGGGAAATGCAGAAGGCGGTCGTACTTGGGTCGCTTCGTGTCCTCAGGGTACACGAGACTTCTGCTCGCAACAGTCAAGGATAAGGCTGGTACTCTGAGAGGTCGCTCGGTATCCCAGGGTCACCGTCAAAGACACCTCACCCAGGTGCCATTCAGCTTTCGGCACGGTCCTTACGCCTTCGCTGAGGGGTTATTCCTTCGGGACCATCCCTGGACAATTGTCCGCGTTTGCTCATTAATTAATGTAACCATATTCAGCAGAAACCCTTGTTACAGGGAGCCTCTATCCGCAACCCGAGGACGCATTCGGTCGGACGCGTCCTTTGGTCGCTTCGTGTCCTCAGGGTACACAAGGCTTTGGCCGGATCATCGTAATAAATTCGTCGCAGACTGTAACCACCTATCTCACGGTCGTAAGACGTGGTTACAGCTGAAATTTTACCGCGATTTCGCTGGGAACGGGTTCAATTTCTCAGATTAGCACCCGCTCCCGGCGAAATCCTGCCTTTTAACTATATATATTGAATATTTTTCTTTTTCGTGTATTTGACTTGAGACCATTCACCCCCTTCACGTTCCGTTTCTTCTCCGATTCCGGTCAAACAACCGCTCGTTTAAATTACTTTATGTATTTTTTCAAGTAAAAATCATAGGTATGGGAGAGATCAATCATTGACTTTCCAAAGTATAAAAAATGTATGGTAAATGAGACGATCCCATACTTCAAGCATATTGAAATAGTGTAGATGAAGTAAGTATATCTAAAGTATAGCTGAAGTATGGATGAAGTATGGCTAAAGTATAGCTAAAGTATAGCTAAAGTATAGCTGAAGTATAGCTGAAGTATGGGATATACTTCATCTATACTTAAGTATAGCTGAAGTACAGATTATACTTAAGTGTGGCAAAAGTATCGGACATAGAATTGTACTCATTGGTTCTTCAAATATACCCTAGCAACGCAACGTGATAAAACATAATATATCATAAACGACAGATCATCCAAAAATTTCAAACGTTCGCGATTCAAGTGATTTCGGGATTCAACTATATTTTGAATATTGTTCGTGAGGATATGCAATATGCAACGGATATACAATGAAATAATTATGTGACTGCTTTTTCATATATATTGATAAGAGATCCAGAATTTTTGATTCCTAAACCTAATATCAATAGTTTCATAAAATAAAAAAAAATAGGTTTAATAAAATTGTTACTTAGGTGAAATGTTTCGTGTTAAATTTTATGAAGTTAAACAATTTATGTTACCATTAACATTTGTTTTATTTGCATTTTACTTATTTTAAAATTTACAAACAATATTAATTGACATTATGAAAATTATGATTCTGGATCTCTATTTTCATATATTTCAGATGAATGATTATCTCTCATCAGCAATGATACGGCTATACCTACTATAGCCATACTTTTCCTATACTTCAGACCTAACTTACATACTTGAGCTATATTTAAAATATATACTTTAGCCATACTTTGACTGAACATTTGATATGCTTTATCTCTTCTGCAGCTATACTTCTCAGATATACTTCAAAAATAATTCCCCTATACTTCAACTATATACTGTTATACTTTAGCTATATTTGAGCTATAAATCCATTATACATCATTCAAACATAACTGAAGTATGGGATCGTCTCAAATGCCATACTTTTACTATATTATCTGAGAGATCACTCCCATACGATTTCACCGATGTTTTCCTAGATCAATCCCATACCAAAATTTTTCTACCCGGGCCAATAGGAGATTTTCAAATATTTTATCAAATGGACACGCAAATGGTTTCGGAATCTTGTCCCAATCACTTTACACCGTGTATAAAATATTTGTATCCTAAATTTAGAATTTTCATTCAAATTAATTCAGTTGAAATAAGATCAGAGGAAAGTTCGAAATAATTTAAAAACAAATGAGGAGACCATTTAGTTACCTGACGAATGTCAATTCTAACTTTACTTCAAAACTTGCTTGCATTCAGATATTACAGTTAAAATATTTTTACTTTAGCGCCTGATGCTTTATAATTTTATGCAAACGGAACCAAATAAGAAGCTACTTAGTATTCTGCGTTCCAAATGAAGAAAATAATTTGCTTCTATTTTCAGGAATAATGTCATTAAATGTCACATGAGTATATTTTAGAGCAGAGTTCGAAAACAGAAAAAAAAATTTTAGAATGTATAAATAATTTTATAGACGCAGTAAATGAAGAATGAAAATCACGTTAAAAAAAATTAATTTCTTCATTAGCAACATATATGCTCTATTTTAAATGAAACGTTCCTTCCAGGAAGAAAATTTTTTTTAACAGCTATTAGATGTATAACAATACATTTTTTACCCTGGAAGGCTTTTGGAATTGTTAGTTCTGACATAATTACGGTGCAGTGCAAAATTTTATTTCTTATATTAAAATTTATTAAATAATATTTGATCACGTGTGGAAAAATTTCGTGGCAGTCTTGAATCATGCTAAGGCCAGTACAGTTTTTCTCAAGCCTGTCTATTCACGTAATACTAGCCTGGCGCTACACTGGCGCTGTCTAGTTTTGATACGTGTTTGATTCAAACCTTTCTGCTGTCTAGTCCCAGTCTTGGCGCTATCTAGGAATTCGTTACGAATTTTAATATATAAAGATTGTCCAGATCTTAGCTAGTTTCTGGATAGAATCATGGTTTGGACTTGAACAAAAATTACAGAGGTGAATTCAGAAAATAATCATTTTTGAATAAAAGGTTTAAGAAATTACCATACACAATTGCATAAATGCTCAACCAATCATTAATTGTACACTTTTACATGGTCAAGATAGTGAACAATAATTGTTGAAGATGATCGAAATCTTAATACAAGAACTGTATTCTTAAGAACAATGTTTTTAAAGAACGTTTACAAATTTTTTCTTTTAATTGAATTATATAGTGAAATGATAATAAATTTATATTGAATTCATATTGAATTTATAATAATTAGAAAATGTATAATGGTATATATAATATTGATGATATTTCAGAAAATCAAATATTGTTATAAATTATTTATTTAATTTATTTCAAGTATTCATTGATCGCGTGAATGATAATTAAGCTTGACGTATTAATTATTTGAAATAATAAACAATCATTATTTCAAGGCCTAATCGCAAGTAAAATCATGCAAGCTTTATTTTTTTCAATGATTTACTCACATAAACCACTTTTTATGTTTAAAAATTGTTCATGTTTTATTGAAATAAATATTAGGATGTAATGAATTCAAATTCGTATCCGACAAGAATGAAAAAAAAATTCAAATTTTAGATGGCCGAGGTGTTACGGCGAAGGGACAAAGTTACAACAATATAATTGCAAGTTACATCAAAAGTTAGACACTCGGCGTATTTTCAAGAGATTTGCGGAAACTCATTTCTTCGTTTTTTTGTGTACAAACACTTTTTTTATATTTATAATTAACGGCAAAATCTAAATATTGGACTTTTATATCACAAAAAGGTAATTACATTATTCAATTATTAATTATTTTTTATCAAAATAGTCGATCTGTCTAGAAACTAGTCAATCTGAGCGTTACATCCCAGTCTAGCAACTGGAGAGTCAGCCTGTGGCGCGCCAGTGTCAAATGAAGGCGGAGTATACAAAAACAGTACAGCCCCACGAAATTTTTCCATACGAGATAGAATCTTACAAAATTCAATTAACAGAGAGAGAGAGAGAGATCACATAAGAGAGGGAAAAAATAAAGAGTGTGAAAGAATGAGGGAAGCAGCTGGAACGGCTTGTTCAAAGGTTTCATTTTTTTTCGATGCGGGGATATTGCGAATGTTTTTCCGAGTTACCTATGGGAAATTACGACTCGCTAGCTCGATCTCGACTCTCTATGGCAGGAAAACAAATTTTAGTTCTCGACAGCACCTCATCACCCCCAACCCTCGCCGAGGCCCCACGATGAGGTACTTTGAATGTAACTAATTAGTAACGACATCACTACTGTTATAAAATAAGCAGCCGAGTTGTAGCGCTGAGTTCGTCTCTGCGAAGTGTTGTTATAGTTCTATTTGCAAGTTTCATCCACCGAGAAACATCTATCCCAACCCCTCTTACACGTGCATCAAGCACAAACATTATCACCCAACTTTTCAAAACATTGACGTCTCTACAATATATTAAGAATTTAAAATCGTTAAAATCGCTCAGAACAAATTTGTAACGATTTCATAATTTATTCGAATAGTATTTTGAAAATAAGAAGTAACATGCTCTCATTCTAAAAAATAATTTTGTTCAAGAAAGAGCACATTTCAAAACAGTAAAAATGTATTTCCTAATTATAAAGAAATTATTGCAGTGAATCAAAAATGACAATTACAAATATGTGTTTTTAAATCAGTTCAGTTTAAATTAGGTGCATCTCATTGTTAGTTTCTCTAAATATCGGGGATGCCGAGAATTATGAGTGTTTAATCTCATTTTTGGCATGATGAACTCATATTCACATTTGAAACGAACAAAAATACCTCTTATATGCCGTTTTATAGTATAACTAGGTATAACCTTGTAAACAACATTTTCGATAAAGGCCACTTTCTTGTGTATAAGTTCTAGAAAGTAGCAAACTGCGCCTTTATTGTCTTCCTCGAGCGTCGACAGTATTAGCGCATGCGCACTGCGCTCTACTGTCTCTTTTCCTCCCGCAATGAAAATAGAAAGGATATGGTACCGCGTATGCGCCACTACTTCAATTAAGATGCAGATAACGCAGTCAAAACTTAAGGCGCTTTATACAGCATGATCAGTCTCCTTATTATTACTCCGTGGCTTTCAGGGAAAATGGCAATCACTATGTTATACATTTGGACAGCAGTTATGTAAACTAACGCCACCTTGTTATAGTGAATTAACTCTAAATGAGTCAAACATGCTACAATAATTATACAAAATATGCTAACATATTATAGTACATTATGTACCTAGTTGTGAAACAGTCCCTTTATCCGAGCGTGAGTTTGCAAAAACGCGAGGATAAAAAGACGTAAGACTAAAGACTAAAAAAAGACGCTAAACGCGTTCCATGATCGTACAGGGGCGACAACGAAGGTGCATATGCGGAAAAATATTATTCTACTCCGCACCACGCCACACATGCGCATATTCACTGTCCAGTCCAGGCCTCCTGTCATATAAACGGCTACTTTTAGAACTGGAAAGACGTTGATAAGACGCGCAGAATCATGTCTGCGTTACAAACATAATTTATATATTTATCCTATCAGGTATTTCAGTGTGACGACCTACATTGCTGGTGAAATTGACTCATTACCGAGAAATATCGTTTAAAGGGGAAGCGAATAATATACTTTTAGTGCGTGAAACGTAACAATTCTGTGGTCATCATTTTTCCTTCGATCATACTAAAATAAGTCCACAATATATTACTTCATGTAGAGAAGTGAATACAATAATACGTCTACTACTTCTCCTATGTACAGAAGTGGTTAAAATGGACATAATTTACTTTATTTGAGAACATTTTCAGGATACAATATACATACATGAAAAACATAGAAATAAAAATAAATTCAGTAAAATAATAAAAATGAAAATCTTCTTAATTCACAGTCAGGCATAAAATGCCAAAGTCATTCCAGGATGCCAAGTTCTGTAAAAAGTACTTAGGGGGAGATAAGCAAAAAGATGAGTTAAAGGCCCTCAAGGAACTCTACAATCCAGATTACTTGGGAAATTTATTACAGCTCCTCCTGGTCTAAACACTTATTCAACTGATGAAGAAGGAGCACCCTTGTTAAATAGATTATGGACTATACATATTGGGGAATACATATGTGTTATATATAATTTATTGCGAGAAGGTTACATATGGCACAACTACATGCTCTGCGGTGCGATAAATATCCAGAGCTTTCGCACTTTTCGCATCAACGTCTGCAAAACCGTTCCGAACAACTCCAGAAAAGGAGCTATGTAAGCTGACCGCCTACTCTACTGCAGCCAGATCAAACCGGTAATATCGAAAGACTGGCGACACTGAGACTAACCGCGGGCAGGCATCCAATAGAGGAAGAGCGATGCCTTGGGACCAAGAGAAACATCAACATTCAGGCTTCTCTCAAGTCCAAAGATCTGGCTGAACTAGATAACGAGCTCAGTGGAGCTTTTTCCAATGAGTTTGACTTCTGGGCTATTAATTGTAATGTGTATAATACGACGAGAATTTTGGCGGATGCAAACCGCAAAACAAAACCAGCGGCTGTTCATAGGGCTAAGAGATGAATTCAGCAACTCAGCACGAAGATAGACTGAGAAATTCAGTACGCATCCCGCATTCAGTGGGTGACTGGCTACGTAACATCTATCAATTATTTCACTGTCAGTGTCCCAAAGTTCTCGTGCGAACTGCTGATCCATCATCACACACTCAACAAGTCAAAGCTGCTGACCATCAGGCAACATATTGTTGACAGAATACGGATAATATCTAACGCTAGGAAAAGTCTAGAGTGGAGGGAGAGGTGGTTCAGAGAAAATGACCAATTTTTCTCTGACCTATTTTGGATCTTCTAAGATCTTACAGTTATTGTCGACCACCGGCCCAAACCAAAGGAGGTCGAGCAATTTTCGAGAGAAGTCTGCAATGTCCAGCATCCACTGCAAGAAGAAACAAAGGACATAAATAGCTTTAAGGGGATGTGCAGTGTCCTCATAATACCTGAACAGGAATGCTCATTTATCACTACCGAAGAGATGAAAAAAGTAATCAGAGGCATGAAGAAGTATTCCACCCCGGAACCAGATGGTAACAAGAGCTCCTGGTGGAAGAAGTTTCCTTCAACCCACTAGAATCACGCATGGATTTTGACCTCCCACTTAAATTCGGAAGAGTCTATTCCGAAGTGGTTGGTGGGAGGAGGTACAGTGCTCCTCCCAAAAATGGGCAACTTGTCGGAGCCTTTGGATCACAAGCCAATAACTTGTATGCATAACCAGTATAAGAGCTTCACAGCTATCCCAAATGATACTATTATTCGAAAAATTGGAACTCTGTAGCGAGAGATGTACGAACAGCGCGCCTCAAAGAAAGGCGTAGCAGGATGTCGGGAGAACCTGCTCATCGATAGAGGTGTCTGCAAAGAGGCATCCTACCAGCGCTACCTACTGATGGCCTGGACTAACTACCGGAAAGCTTCAGATTCAACCTCCCATAGACTTATCATCTGTGTTGGTAAACTTAAATCAGATTCACTTTATCATCTGGAAAACATCGTGTGACAACTAACAATGTCACCTTTCAGAGAGGTATCTTTCAGGGCGACGACATGAGCCCTTTACTCTCTTGCCTCGTATTATTACCACTACGAGTATCTCTCGCACTTTGCCATTCTCAAAGGTGCTTCTGCAGTAAACCTGGATGTAGGAAGCATAAAGTACTCATGTATTTTATATGGACGATCTCAATATCTACGTTCAAAATTAAGATCAACTAGATCTACCATCCGTTCACGATAGGAAAGCCTCTCCAATACAGCTGCACATTTTTGTAATCTACCCATAAGAAAAAAATCGCATAAAAACACAGCTCATACCATAATAAGGCTTACTTCATTGCACTTGAGACAAGACCCAATTTGTTTATGTTCAACAATTGGTTCGGAAAATATCCTTCGCGGAAATATGAAAACCGTGGTTTTTTCGCGTCACTCTGACCTTGCTTGAATTTTTATGACGATATCTTTGAACTAAACAATGAAAAAAATTTGAAAAAAACATATAGATGCATCCGTATTGTGACTATACATACGTGAGAACGAAATTGCGATATATTAATAACAATTAACGTAAAATTCATTTGTACATGACTATGCTATCTTCCGTAATATACGTAGTAAAGAGTTATATTTTGTCTTAAATTGCTTGGAAAATGTAAACAAAAACAATCAAATAAAAATTAGGAATAGCAATCTTAAAACCTATTCATCAATAAAAAATAATCATGGAAGACCGACGAATGGTAGTGTGTGTGTGAGTAGACTATGGCTATGGGATACCATTGTTGAAGGGTCACCTCAGAGGGTCTGCTCATTCATCAAGTTCTGAAAAGAGGAAAATGATACTTTGATTTCCAATGGCAACTCTTCGTGCAGTAGCTACCTTTTTTCAATGAGCAGACCCGTCAGCTATGGTATCCCGCTGTGCCCTCACACCCACAATACCATTTTCCGTTCTTCCAGGATTATTTGTTATTAATTGATAGGTTTCAAGAATGCCATTCCTAATTATTATTCGATTGCATTTGCTGAAATTTTCCGAGCAGTTAAAACCAAAGTGTAGTAAAAATATACTGAAATATACTAAAATATACTCTACTACCTATATTACCAGAGATAGCACAGTTATGTTTAAATTCATTTCACATTGATTGTTATTAATATATTGCAATTTTGTCCATACGTATGTATAGTAAAAATATGAAAGTATCAATATGATTTTTTTCGAAATTTTTCAGACAGTTCATTTCAAAGATGTCGTCATCGAAAGTCAAGCAAGGACAGAGTGATGCAAAAAACACGGTTTTCACCTTTTTGCGAACGATATTTTTCAAACCAATTTTTCTACATAAACAAATGGGGACTTGTTTTAAGCGCAATTAATTGAGCTTCATCATAGTATAAGCAGCGTTTTCATGCGAATCTTTTCTTACGAGTGAATTACAAAATGTGCAGCTGCTTTGGAGGGGCTTTCGTATCGTGAACGGATAGTAGCTCTAGGGATTGTCAAAGAGTCCTTCCTATCCGATTGGTAAAAATGGAGACCGTCATTAAGTGACACCCTTTGCGACTCCTGCGCTTTGGTCAGAAAGTCGTATTTTCTGCAAATCAAAATGTTTTGAATTTCAAAAACATCAGCAAACTAATGTTGAAACAGGGCCGAAGCTTGTACGCGCTCGTAGTAGATTAGTTTTCTGTCGGGCTGGGTGGACAGGGGTTTCAGCGAACGAATCCATCCGAGAATAGCTTGGTCTGGTCTTTGACACTGGAAGGACAACTGATAGCAGGTAGATCCTATACTTTATGTATTACATCGAAATTACATTCTATTGCATTTTAAATACTTCTTTAATGTATCCAAGAAATTCAGAAGTGATTTATTTGTTTCTAATATAGATGTAACAAATTAAAACGTGTCACCAGCTAAAGATCTCTTTAGAAACCTTAGTAGATTTTTGGTACTCTTAAAATAAAATTGAATTGAATATTTTACAACTAAATATGTTATTTCTTTTAGGGGTTTACCGATAACCGGCCCAGTGCCAACCACTAGTGCTCACTGCTTTAACAGGTTTCGTGATCTAACAACGAGTTAGATATCTGCATATTTTTGTTTATCATCTCAGACAGTAAAACCAAATATGTAATTTTAGTTCAGCCTATCATTACAGAAAGATACGCGTTAAGGGGTCGTCCATACATTATGTTACGCAAATTCTGGCCTTTTTTGACCCAGATTTGACCCAGTAGCTCAGACCACAAATATGCAACAAATATTGCTTTTATGACTTTTTGCAATACAACAAAACTTATTTCTAAACGAAAGTTTTTGTTTGTCGGAATCTTATTGTTTTTCTCAAACAGATTGTAAATGCTCATATATAGCAGTTGGTGGAGCTTTTGTTATTTCGTTTCTTTTTTTTTTAACTGAGCATGAAACGTCACAGTCATCCACTGAATCTTTGTCTAGCCATTCCAATTCTTCTTCTTTTTGCCGAGCAGCTGCAATTCGTACCGGACGAATTTTTGGAATTGAATCTGATGCAACACACGACTTTTGATGGAATTGCAGTCTGTTTATGGCTGCGATATAAAGACTACATTTGGAGCTAATTTTTCTTCTTATTTCTTTTTTTACCGAAGAAGAAGCAGAAAATGCATTTCATCTGCATTATTTAAATGACAGTGCCCGTCACTGATACATAGTAGCTTGACTGGTGGTTAATTTGAAGGACATGAGTTCCATTTTTTAGAGTTGATAAATGCAGTTATTACAGCATTGCGCATCAAGCAACGCAGCCAACGATCCCCTCCCCCTTCGTGACAAACCGTGACGACAACCATGACCTCCCCTTCCCTAGAGGCGTCACGTAATTTATAGACTACCCCTCAATATGTGCATGTTATGCGGTACTATCTAAGCTTTCAATATCTAGGTTTAAATATTCATTTTTCTCCAAGTGAAGAAATGTAAAATATGAGATATTAAAAATAACTTTTGCCAATCTATCAACCACAATGATGATCGGCCGCGCGACTACTGCCCAAACATGCATCGATGGCCTTGTTCAATGAGACGAGTGTTGGGTTTCAGATCGTACGCGAATTAATTATCATAATATCGGATAATGCCGTGGCATACAACAAAGGAAATTAAGTACAATTAATCTCTCATAATCGGTAACGAGGATAATTTGAGAGGCATAGGGGATGATAACAAATTTGAAAACCGAGTGTTTGGCAAGTGAAATCAGATGTACACTTCTTCTGAAGTCTCCTGAAGTACACTGAAATCGCTGAAATATCATTGTCTTCTGATATACCCTGATGTCTCTTCAAGCAATTCGGCATCTCCTGAAGTCAGTTGATTTTTTTTCAAATATTTTAAAATTAATCATCTAAAGTTGCCAAAGTATCCTGAATATTGATTTTTTCATTCATGTAATGATGACTCCTGTTATCGTCAGCTTGAAAGAAGGCAAAGCAACAATTGTGATTGTCTTCGTTGTAAGCAGTTAATCCATGTTTTCTCTTAGTTCTGCACGTTGCCTGGCGTTTATATGCTTCCTGGGCATTTATTGTAGAGAAAAACTTTCTCATTAGATATATAGGTATAAAATCTGGGACCCTGACTCTGGAAACGGAAACCCCTTAGCTCGGAGAGACATCCAAACTCCGTTCAGGATCACGGTCGCCAGCGCCTGGGAACTCTACCCGGGGTACGTGTGATCCAGATCGATGTGTCAGGAAATATGAAATGACACCACCGCCGACGGTTCCTCTTCACCTTGAAAGAGGAGGCTCAAGACTCCTTAGAGACTTTTTCCAACTCATAAACGGAGAAACAGAGCGAAGTTGTATTTTCGTTTTTGTCGAATTTTTCAATACTGTATATGAACCTGAAAGGAAAATTGGAATATACTTTAAGCTAGGCCTATATACATTGGACTATCAAGAGGTACTCAAAGGTATTTTCTTTTTTATGGTAGCCGCAAAAAATTATCTTGTTCTACTGCTTTCGGATTGCGCGTAACATCTCTCTTTTCGAGCGGCGTGGGTGGACCTGGACCTCGTAGTAGAACAGTGGTGTTAGGTTATGAGTTCCAACATTACATATCAAGTATAAAATGCAGACGTATGCGCAGTAGTGCGCCGTTGGAAAGAGACAGAGATATACCGATGTTTTGAGGATAAACACAAAGTGGCGGAAACGTCGCACTGACAAAACTCGCGTCTAGGGCAAATTTTTTCCAGTACATTTACATACGCTTGGTCGCGCCGACTAGAAAACAGAGATCACGCTCAATCCGCCTGCAGCAGAACACGCTTCATATTTTCCGCGTGTCTGACAAAAAAAATATAGTGCAAGCCACGGAGAGCTCCGCATTTTCATGGAAAGGGTAATGTAATATAATGCAATATAATATTTCGTTCCGCTCGGACACTACTCTACAGGCAGGTGCTCGCGTGAATGAACTCTGAAAATGCTATTTTACGTGACGATGGATGATACTGAATAGTGGTGGCTTCCCTCAGCGCGCGAAACCCGTCAGTAGTAGTAGTCATAGTGGGGTCAGCCTACCGCGTGCATGCCAAGTAGAGTCGTGGACTTTAATGGGTGTGGGATCTTTTCGAAGAAGGGGAAAAAATATTTTTAAGCGGGCGACAATTCATACATTATAAACCTATTTGATGACAGCGCCGTCTAAGAGACTACATATTATACAAATTATGTGGTGTATGAGCCTGTATGAAATTTAGCCCAAATAACTTATGAGTCTGTCTCGACACCTCCATTCAATGTGAGTCTATGTGCTGATAGCACCGTGTATGAGACTATAAATAACATGTGCCCAGTATGAGTCTTTCTGAATTTTTGGCGGTTTTGAGTTGAGATTATAATATCCTGATAGAATAGACTATACTGCCCGGTTCTCTCAAATATTGGACAATTCCTACTATGTAATCAGGAAGCAAAATCGAAAATATAAATAAGTCTGTTCATATAAATTCCGTGAATTTTTAGGTCTATGTGCATTCTGATACAAGTTCGACAAGCTGAGAAAAGAAAATAAGTTTGAAAAAGAATTAGAATATTTTACAGAAAAGATAGTTATTTCAAAATGTAAAATCAAAAATTTCATACATATGATTTGGTTCAAAAATCACAGTTGAAAAGTAATTGTCGACAAGAATTAGATATTGTCTTTTCTTTAAATAAGAGATTTCATTTTTTGATGCACTGTTAGCAACCGTGATTCTGTTTATTTAATATTTTATCTTAACACACTATTTCAGTGTAACAAGAATTGAATAATTATAAATTGCACGTAAATCAGTGATTATCATAAAATCTTTGTAATGGTAAGATTCAATTTTCTTTTGGTTGTTATCAAAATTATTAGTATGGTGAGAAATAAATCATGGTGACGGAAAAACGCTCGTATTTCACTAATACGTGTTGGACAATAAGCCGACTTTGAAAATCGATTAAAAAAGAAATATACACATTTTCGTGATTTTGAAAACTGGGTTATATTGGCCTATATTAAAAGTGCACACAACTTTCAAAAACGCTTTTGTAAAAAGTGGTGGTTAGCACTTACAGACTTTCCACCCTTCAAGTATGAGGTTAAAAGTTAAATTAGTAACATTTGGAATCAGTTTCATTATTTTATAGTCTGCTTGTGATTATTTTAACTTTTTAAACTTAAATCAGCTCTCTTGAGAAGTTCATAAAATGCAGATAGAATCATACTTGGCACAAATAAGATATAGTCTCATAGTGGATCTGCATTTCACAAAATTTTTAGAAAATCTGAATTACATTTGAAATGTTTGAAGGAAAAGTTCAGAAGAACTCTAATGTATGTATACCACTGGCAATTCAGCTACCCTTATTACACTAAATATTACTATTAAACAATAAACACTTGAATAAACAAAATTACTTGGCTTAACTTGTTCAGTCGATCGGCTTCATGCAACATGAACTACTAAATTGTTGTTGATGCATTTCAACTATGATTCTGAAGTCAAATTATATGAATTAAATTTCCTGTGTAATATTTCGAACTAAATTTCTTTCCTGCCAAATATTATAATTCTTCCTCAGAATTTTTTATAGCGTTATTATTATATTGCATGCAGGCGGCGATATATACGTCTTCAAAATTTAATTATTTAAAGTACCTGAATTCAGTGAAGTCTCTAGAAACTTTTCACTGAAGTTGCTGATATTTTCCTAAGTGTCTTGAACTTTTATGAGTAGATGTACACTCGATCGATCGAGTTCTTAACCCTTCGTTTGAAAGTTCAATTTTTATAAAAACATTGAGAAAATGTTTGTTAATAAGTTAACATTTAAATAAGGTGCGCTTATCTTACAGGCACTTTTAGAACATAATTTTTTATGATTGTATAAATAGGCAATATTTTGATGCCGTTTTGCTATATATGCATGATATTATCGACCTAGTATATATTACTTTATTGATATTTTTAGCCCTTTGGAAATTTCAGAAACCATTTAGTTCTTGGTTGCTCCTTACTTTGAAGCGACATAAGTTCAGCATCCTTGCAAGCTACGTTAGAAAAATGTTATTATATTATAGCGTAGAGGGATCTACGATATTAGTGCTCTCCATCAATATCCATCAATACAGTAATGTCACGTGTTGAACAAGGATATACACGTGACATGATATCATTTCACTATATCGTGCTCAAATTTCCTCTGCGACTAATGTAACGAGTATTATATGATATGACTAAAAATATCAGGTAAGTTAACCACAAAGTCATTCCAATAATTATATGATTTGAAAATTAAAAAGTTTTGCGGAGATTCTCGTGATGAATCATCCATCATACTTAATTCCGAAAATTTCAGAATTCTATGGTCTTTATCTATCAACAACATAGAATGAAAAAGTATTCGCTAGAATTTTGTCACTTTTCCTATATTATTTCATTATGCTCATATTTTTAATTTAAATTTATGTTGATTTAATTTTACCTGATTCACAGTGTAATTTATAAATTGTTGCTTTGAAGGAATAGATGGAGTGGTGGCATCTGTGACTTTGTCGGAGAATCACATTCATACACAGATCTATCTCGTTTTCAGCTCTCATGATCACCATTGTTTTTACCTCTTAAGATTAAACTAATTCTCAACAATAAGTTAAAGAGGATAGATTGTATAAGGTGTAATATAAACTTACCATTAGAAAAACGTTTTTATTGTGCACAATTTCACATTTTGTTCATATTCACAAGAATAATAGAACTAATACTTCCAACTGAAATCAATACTAGATTTTTCTCATGTCATGGACATCAAAAATACTAAATCTAAAGATCAAGGGTCAGTGAGGTATTTTTTTGGATGAGAATAAGACAAAAAAATCTGGTGAAAATAAAAACTTAAAATATTTCAGCGATTTTTGATTAGAAAATGTCTTTTAAACGCACGAATTCCTTCTTTCTGCATACACAGGATGCCTAGATTTATTAATAATTTTGAAAGAAGTAATTGAACCCAATAAAACTGCGCATCAGTCATTCAAAGAAGCAGAATCGCTAGATCAAAAGTCACTCTTTACGCTTTCCCGAGACATTCAATCGAGAAACATTTCTATAATAATATAATATATATAATCAAAATAAAGAAACATTAAAAAAAAGAAACTCAGAATTAATGAAAAGGAATAAAATAGACGGGAGAGAAAAGAGTGATCAAAATTGGATAAAACTATAGAAAGGAATTGCCACTTTTAAATTTATGAACCAGAGTATCACGTGATCAACTACACGATATTATATTTGGAAGGTTATTAATTATATGCATTTCAGAATTGCTTATATTGTGCTAAAATTTAGAAGAATGCTTACAAATATACAGGGTGTCCACGCTAGGGCTTACCAAAGATTATGTAACCCGTCTTACACGCCAATGCTATTCTTATGACCGTGTATAGCGGGTTGCATACTTTTTGGTATGCCCTGGCGTGAACACCTTGTATAAATGTAGGCCTGTATGGTGCGATTGTCCCTAAAGTTCCAAATTTTCACATTTCAGTATAATGAGAAGGTATTCGTTTAATCTAAAATTTGACTTAGTCGGTTTTTATCAAATCTCCACGTTTCAAGACCCTCGAGTGAGAAACAATGATTTTCACGAAAGTGTCTGTCTGTGGTCTGTATGCTATCTGTGGTCTGTATGCTATCTGTGGTCTGTAGGCACGATAACTTTCAAAAAAATAATCAGATTGTATTCTGCTTTAGCACACTTATTCAAGGACTAAAAAGAAAGAACAGGTTGGTTACTAGCTATTTCGGATCAAAATTCAGAAAGTTGGAGCATTTTGAACATTTTTGAGACCATTTTTTCAAGATTCAAAAATTCTATGTAGAGCTATTAATAGTACTCAAAAACTTGAACAATTTATCTTCATGAAATTTTTCGATTAAAATAAAATTATCAGAGTTATAGCATTTTCAAAATCCAAAGAAACAAACGAAAATGAACATTTTTAGTGGAACAACGCACGATATGAAAACATGTCAGTGAAAAAACGTTGCTTTTTGAATTTCCTACAAGATTATCATAACAACTTTCTGAATTTTTTCGAAAAATAAAAAATTCAAAATTTGATCGCACAAAAAATAATAAAACATTGAAAATTCTATTTTGCTGTCAAATTAGGCAAGACACAAGAAGAATAAACCGATATAAATTGTACACTCAAAAAAGATCTACAAATTTGTCAATAATCAGTTTTCAATAGGACGCTTAATTTTTCTTTTATTCGTGAAAAATAACATTAAAAATTTTAAAAATTAATTTTTGGACAAACTAATAGGCAAAAGTTGTCCACTTAAAGACGATCCACGATTACGTCATCTATAATTTTTATAAAGGGTGAGTAGATTTTTTTCAATCATAAAAAATTAGAATAAAAAGAAAACAATTAAATTTTTGGAAAACGACACGAGTCGCAATAAAATTTATAATAGCACCCTTTCCTCTACAAGATGTGCGCATTTCCAAATTATAAGAACAAGACAATGAAAAAATGTATATTTCAATACCAATACATATTGTGAATTGTGATGATATAAATTTATTTAAATGGTAGATATTTCAGGGTAGCTAAGAATAAAAATTAGTGGAAAATAAGGAGCAAATATTGAAGTAATCATGAAAAATAAAATTTATACATTATTTTGCAATATCTGAATTAGCATTCCCAGGCTGAGATACCGAAATAAATATAATATACATTTGATTTAATAGTATCGAACATAATGTAGAAAAGTTCGTATTTTGAAAAAAAAAAAAAAAAAAAAAAACGAGTGCAAAGCACGAGATACGTGATGAGAATGTGTTCGTTGAAGCTGGAGGAGCTTCAGCGAAACAGAATTCACAATCATCAAATCACAGCTGTTGATGCTTTGACCTTTAATTTTAAAAGGCCTGCGCAAAAATGTGGGAGAAGTACAAAGACCGAGCGCGGTATAACATTATAATAAAAAATAAATTCCTAGGCGCGCTCAAACTTTAATATTTTCGTTGAGACAGCATGGCGAATTTCTTCAAGTCTTATTTCCAGCGACAAAATATAATATTGTCGAAAGAACTACTCTTTTAAATGAAACCTGTGAAATTGTCACTGGTTGAATCAGTATTTTGAATTATCACTGGTGAACCAGTGATTTTTTCAAATTGTCTGTATGAACCAGTAAGTGCCTCAACTAAAGCAGCGTTAATGATTGTACCAGTGACACCAAATGAGATTGAACCAGTGATATAGCGCTCCACGCGGGAAAGACATAAACCTCCAGTCGTCTAGTATGCGCGCGTCGTCGGTCAGGTCTTGGCATTTCTCGAGTGAAAACGAACCTTATTGTGTACTAGTGTTTGTTTTATCAATATTTGGCGCTTGATTGCAATGACTGGGGATATAATACTTTTCGCTTGAAAGTGGGAAGGCCCTTGGTCACTTGGGTTTGACTTTGAGTGACGCGACCAGACGCGACACATCGACATAACGACGGGCCTTCCCATAATTAGGCGCAACATATTATATCCCATTATATTGCTGCCCGCACGGTGGTCAGGAAGGATGAATAGGTACGACAAAAATGGCAATAAAATCCGTTTGCGGGATGATATTCGGGCACGAATATACATTAAAAATCCGTTCGAATTGAAATCCTAGCTGATCCTGTTCACGAGATATCGTCAAATTACGTATTCCAGCTATTTCACTAATGGAACGTAATGAGCTGTACCTTAAGCATGCATTTAAATGCATATATAATTATTACTTTTATACTAGGTATGTATAGAATAGATGAATATATGCGTGTTTCACACCCGTGTATATTATATATATGTATACACACACATATATTTATGTATTATATACAAAAATATCATGTTATATTTAGTTATGAATGAAGAGATTTTCATGTTATATGTTTTATTGAGATTGCGCCATGAAGTAGAACCCCTCCTGGCTGTGTGAATTACATATTTGAAAAATAGAGCGGAAGTCATATATATGAACGTATATTACATTTATAGTTTAGTTTAGTTCGATTGCACTTTTGTATGAAACCCTGATAAAGAGAAAGACGTAACTATGATACAGAAAAAAATAGTAACACAAGTAATTTTGAAGGGCTTCTCACACTAAACCTATGTTTTTATCTATATATTGCCTGAAGAAAATACAACAACAGTTTTTTTGAGCCTCTTTATGTAATTAGGATCCTCGATGAAGTTGATCTTGAACCGCTCCCAAACTTTCAAAAATTTACTGTGTACTGACTCGCCAGCTTGCTCCGACCATAATCCTAACCCGTCGTCATTATCCAAAAACTCAAGGCATTGCTTTAAGTGATCCAAAACCACGTGAATCTTCAAAGTTTTAGAGACACCAGTGCTTTTGAATGCTTCAGACAGCTCCATCAAATTTTGATCTAAATCATCATCAACTTTTTTAATCGAAAAACAACTATTTACAATCTTGTCCATCGCTTTGAACGCAGAGATGAAAGGATCTATTGCTTTTCTTCCGACTTTCCCACAAATTTCAGGATCTTGAAGTTTATCTGCTTCCTTTAAAAGCCTTCGGCAAGCATTGCCCTCGAAAACTTTGCCATGATAATTTTTTGAAATCAGATGTAATTTTTTCGGCCAAAGTAAAGCTATCTCTTCGGACAAAATAGGAACTAAACCATTCCAGAAGAGATGATTCACGAATCCTTGCAGAATGTGTAGTTCGGGAATCACACATTTTTTCAAGACGTATAGTTCATCATCTTCTTCAAAGAGAGGAGGGTTGACTGTATTACGACAATCTTTAGCTTTTATTTTATTTTTGCCTAGAGAATCAAATTTATTATAATCTTTTTTTAAATCTCCGTATGTCTTCAATTGAGCACTTTCGTCATGAATATCATCAGAATTTTTATTTGACGTGTCTTGTGCGTGACGTAGTTCTTTTAAAGTAACAAAACAATAGGGACAAGGATATGTTGCTGATGCAGTTTGTTGTCCGTTCACCAGCAGCAAAACTTTAAAATCTGATACAAATTTGAAGGGAATATCGTTAACTTTAGTCAATTTAACTAATAAATTGAGGTTTTCATAGGTTTCTTTTATTTGAGGCACTACGCACAATAGTATCAATTTCTGGACACTTGTTAGTTTAGCTTTTTTACCATTACTTCCTTTGGTACTTTCAGTAATTGCAGAATAATCTTCAGTCAAAATTGTCATCGAAATTTTGAAAAACCCCTGTCCTCCGTCCGCCATTAATTTTATTTTAGGTATACCAATTTGACCCCGCTTTTCTACGACTGCGTCCAGCAATTCTTCAGCATCTGCCCAAATCACAGGCCTATTTTCTTTTTGGTCGTTTTCAGTATCAAACTGGAAAACCTTATCCTTGTAAACGTCTTCTAAAGTTATTAATTTTTGCGATATGTTTTGCTCGTAAGATACAGGAACAGATTTCCTGCCTGCGCTGCTTCTCAAAAAACTCGTCATTTTTTTCATGTGGTTGCATGAAATACCAGAGTTTACATGAAAATTGTCTAATTTTTCGGCATGAAAAACAACTTGCTTATTTGGTTTTGGATTTACAGCTACTCTTACTTTGGAACCCAGGGTATTTAAAGTTATTTCTTCACCTTGTTTTTCAACACTACATCTTCTTCGTTTCAAAATTGAAGCAACAATTTGATTTTGTTGCTTTTCAGGTAACTTTTCTACTATTTTCAACACATTGTCACGAGCATTGTTTTCGGTCTTAGAAGTAGAAGCACAAGGATGATAAATACCTTTACCTACTTGTTGAAAGCACTTTCTACACATTTCAAACGAATCCCTTGATTCTTTTTTACTCGGTTCGGATTCATGAACATGAAAATTTTTTGTGCCATTGAGACCATTAGATGCATCAATTTGATTGGAAACATTGAGCACGTGCCCTCTACCTTTTATAGGTTTTGAATGACCTTTAAATCGTGCTACTCGACACACGTAACAGTTACAATTGAAAGTCGTTCTAGTTTCTTTCGGTAAAATTATCTCGTCATAATTTGGCATAGTTTGTAAAGGTCTTGTGAAAATATTTTTTTCCCGATCAGCAAGTGCATGACGACAAGAGCTACAAATACTTAACGGAAATTTCGAACTAGATGTATCGAAACTTATATTAATGTATTTCCTGATCAATTCTTCGTTGGACTCAGATATAAGAAAATCTTGTGATCTTTGTCGTCCGAAAATTATTTTTCTACCACAAGGTGCACATACCTTCATCCTATTCTCTTCATGATCACATTTATGATCTATATTCTTCTTTAGTAGAGAAGAAGCCATATTTATCCGTTAGCCTGCCACTCAAACGTGATCTCTAACACGGAAAATATAAAAAATTTCCAAAAGACAAACAAGATAAGAAGCACCCGAAATCTTCTGACTGATCCTAGCCTTTTATGCACTCAGATAAAAGGTTATCTTGAAACAAAAGCATCGTCCTCTTGCCTGTTTTGTTTTGAACGACGTCAATATATTTTTCACACAAACAGAATAATTTGGCTGAGACAAATGAAAATCCTCTCAACCTTATATTTAAGAGGAAATTCTAATAATGAAATAGCTAAAATGCGTAATTTTACGATATCTCGAGAACAGGATCAGCTAGGATTTCAATTCGAACGGATTTTTGATGTATATTCGTGCCCGAATATCATCCCGCGAACGGATTTTATTGCCATTTTTGTCATACCTATTCATCCTTCCTGACCACCGTGCCCGGCCTTCATTTATTGTTGTGAGCGTTGAGTGCGGTTTTCAGAAAATAATGTTACAATTGTTACCACAATAGTGATGAATGATATGTGCCATACCTAAACAGCTGACAGACGACAAGGCGTTCGACCAGATGACTACTGTTACTGAGGAACCAGTGAATCTCACTGATGAAACCAGTCAGGGCCGGCGCAGCCAATATTTTGCATGTCTGGAGTTTGTAAAAGGGGTGGGAGGGAGGGGGGGGGGGGTAAAAATTTTCTTTAGTTTTTGTTTATTTTAACGAGAAGGTTCTTCTTTGTGCATCATTCCTGCAGATAAATGCGTTCATAATTTCATTTAAATTAATGTATTTAACTAAAAGTATAACTCTTCAAAAAACTGATTTCTTAATCAAGTGATTGAACCATATCTTTCAAATAAAATAGTTGAACACTCAAGCAAGGAAGAATAATTTTTAACCAAAAAGATGCATTTTCAGTTAAAGAAAATACATTTCTACCAAAGCGGGTGAAAGAATTTAGTTGACTTTTCACAATCAAAATATGAATTTTTAACCGTGAAATAAGTTTCTACGAAAAAAAAATTGAATTTTCAATCCAAAAAGACGAATTGTTATCCAAAAAGGATAACTTCTTAACAAGATTATACACTAGGGTGGTCCAAAAATTCGACTTTCGATTTTTGGTGATCCCTCGCGCGGCGGGCCCATTTTGTTCGTTTTCCGGAAAAAGAAATTCCGTAATTTTTTTTTTTTTTTTATTCAACGTTAACCCATGCCCCCCGGCTTTTGAAATTAACATGGGGTTTTAAATGGGAAAAGCTCGATTTTCAAAAAAATGGAAAAAAGAAGTACTTGTTATTCATTTTTTGTCAATTAAAGTATTGTCACCTCTTAAGGAGTATTCAATGAATAATTTCCACCCAATAGCTTTTAATTTTTACACAATAGAAACCCTTTAATTGTGCCCGGAAAAGGCCCCAAAAAATGCAAAATAGCAGTTTTCTATCAAATTCATGCTAAAGACGGTATTTTTGAAAAAATTTTCAACATGAATTATTTTTAATCGATAAGTGACGAGTTTTAATGTATATTTTAAATAATTGTAAATTGTTTAAACAATTAGTATTTGTTTAAACAATTTTTTTCCCCTGTAAATCATGAAAAGTTATTATCTTTCGGAATAAATCGTACAAAGCTGATGAATGTCAAGAGTAGTAGTTCTTGTTTAACTTATTTGGTAATTATTTAAACAATTTTCATTTGTTTAAACAATTTTTTCTCCCTAAAATCGTAAAAAGTTAAAATTTGCTTAAAATAATGACACAATTATTAAAGAATGTTGAAAGCAATACATTTTTGAAGGATGTTTGGTAATTATTTAAATAATTTTGATTTGTTTAAACAATTTTTCCCCCTGTAAAGCGTGAAAAATTATTACTTTCTGGAATTAATGACACAATTAAAGGAATTTAAGAGTAATATTTTTTTCTATGGAATATTCAGCAATTTTAAAAATAATTTATATTTGTTTAAACAATTTTTGTTTGTTCAAAAAATTTTTTCTCTGAAAATCGAGAAAATTTATTCCTTTCTGCAATTAATGACACAATTAACGAATTTTAAGAATAATGTTTTTTGCTTAAGATATTTTGAATTTATTTAAACAATTTATAATCATTAATAATCATTAATATAGACCATTTTTGCAGTCTTTTATGAGTAGTTATTTTTTCAGATTTTCAACGAATATGATCTGAAATAATAACAACTCTTAACAGACTGCAAAAATGGTTTATCTTAATGATTATTAATGATCATTAATTGTTTAAATAATTTAAAATATCTTAAGCAAAACGATGTTATTCTTAAGATTCGTTAATTGTGTCATTCATTGCTGAAAAGCATAAATTTTCTCGATTGGCAGAGAAAAAAATTTTCAAACGAACAAAAATTGTTTAAACAAATAAAAATTATTTAAAAAATTTTTGAATATTCTATAGAAAAAAATATTACTCTTAAATTCCTTTAATTGTGTCATTAATTCTAGGAAGCAATAATTTTTCACGCTTCACAGGGGGAAAAAATTGTTTAAACAAATCAAAATTGTTTAAATAATTACCAAACATCCTTCAAAAATGTATTGCTTTCAACATTCTTAATTGTGTTATTATTTTCAGCAAATAATAACTTTTTACGATTATAGGGAGGAAAAATTGTTTGAACAAATGAAAATTGTTTAAATAATTACCAAATAAGTTAAACAAGAACTACTACTCTTGACATTCATCAACTTTGTACGATTTATTCCGAAAGATAATAACTTTTCACGATTTACAGGGGGAAAAAATTGTTTAAACAAATACTAATTGTTTAAACAATTTCAAATTATTTAAAATATACTCTAAAACTCGTCACTTATCGATTAAAAATAATGCATGTTGAAAATTTTTTCAAAAATACCGTCTTTAGCATGAATTTGATAGAAAACTGCTATTTTGCATTTTTTGGGGCCTTTTCCGGGCACAATTAAAGGGTTTCTATTGTGTAAAAATTAAAAGCTATTGGGTGGAAATTATTCCTTGAATACTCCTTAAGAGGTGACAATACCTTAATTGACAAAAATGAATAACAAGTACTTCTTTTTTCCATTTTTTTGAAAATCGAGCTTTTCCCACTTAAAACCCCATGTTAATTTCAAAAGCCCGGGGGCACGGGTTAACGTTGAATAAAAAAAATAAAAAAAATTACGGAATTTCTCTTTCCGGAAAACGAACAAAGTGGGGGGGTTTTATCACCAAAAATCGAAAGTCGAATTTTTACAGGTATAAATTTTGACCATCCTATTGTACAATTCTCTACCCAATAGTTGCATTTTTATCCAAAAAAGATGGAACTTCTCTTAAAACAGATGAGTTTCTATTTAAAAAGAAAACAATTTTTAAAAAATTGGTTGAATTTTTATACAGTAAAGACTCCAGTTGACTTTTCAAAATCAGAATATGAATTTTTTAACAAAACATAAGTTTCTACGAACAAATTTGAATTTTTCGTCCAAAGAGACGAATTTTTCCAACCAAAAGAGATGAATTTTTAACGAAATAGTTTAATTATCTACCAAATAGTTCAATTTTTATCCAAGAAACATGAAACTTGTACTAAAACAGATTAATTTTTAATTTAAAAAAAAAATTGTTTTAAAGTTGAATTTTCATCCAGAAAATATTTCAGTTCTCTTTTCAACACCAAAATATTAAATTTAACCAAAAAGTAAATTTTCCACAAAATAGTTAATTTGTCAACAAAACAACAGAATTTTCAACCAAAAAGTATAACTTTTCAACAAAATTGTTGAACTTTAAAACAAATAGGGTAAGTGTGGGTATTACAGCGGGAAAAAAATCAAGACGACTTTTGAAGATGAAAAACAAGTGTTTGAATGGGAAATTCGTTACGCATTAATTCGTGAAGCAATATTTGGTACTTATTCAATAGAATTCAGTCGTTAGAACGTGAAAAGAAATTATATTTACGAGAAAAATGCGAATCTAAAAAAAATGTTCCATGTAGATATTACCGCGGACTGCATGAATTACCGCGCGCCAACTACCGTGGTAACCCAATTACTGCGCTGGTAATACAGCTATTTTATTTCAAGTGAAGTTACCAATAATTTAGGAGATTTAAAGCTTGTAATTATGTTTTATATTTTTGATAACATGAATTAAAAATCACTGAGATGAAAGACACACTGAGACACTGACAGGCATTATCGCACGGGCGACTAAGTAAGGTTAGTTTTGAGGTTATGATATAGCGCCTGTTGACGCCTGAAAAGCCGCGGTAAAACATGCAACAAGGAAAGTCGTGTGCCAAATACGAAGTAATAGCTGGTAATAGGAGATTCAAATTGCAACAAATTAGTTAAAAACATAGTAACTGCAGTTGATTTATTGATGATAATTAAAAATATGTCACATAATAATGTTCTGAATTGTTCCAAAGCATTATATACATTCAAAACATTATAAATAATTATTTATCTTTGACACCGCAGTAATAGGAGCATCCACGGTAATACCCACACTTACCCTAGTTGCATTTTTATCCGAGAAAGATGTAATTTCTGCTAAAGCAGATGAATTTTGAAATCAGAGAGACAAATTTTCAAAAAAGAGTTGAGTTTTCAACCGAACAGTTGCATTTGTTATGCAAGAAAAATGAGATATTTCTTTTAAAACAGATGAAGTCAAAGAAAAATCTCAGAAAAATAGTTAAATTTCCATCCAAAGAAGATTCCAGTTCACTTTCCAACACCAAAATAAGAATTGTAAACTATAAGTTGATTTTCTGCTAAATATAGTCGAATTTTTAACCAAAAAGTATGACTTTTTAACAAGATTATTAAATTTTCAACCAAAAATTTGCATTTTTGTCCAAGAAAAATGAAAATTATACTATAGCAGGTGAATTTTAAAATCAAAAAGACAAATTTTCAAAAAAAGAGTTGAATTTTCATTCAAAAGGATTTTGATCTACTTTTATGCAGAAAAATACAAATTTTAAACAAAAAGTCTAGGAAATAGTTGAATTTCTAACAAAACAATTGCATTTTTGTTCAAGAAAGATGTAATATTTCTACTAAAAAAGGATGAACTTTCAAATCAAAAAGACAAATTTTCAGAAAAAATATTTTTCATCCAAAAAATATTTCAGTTGACTTATCAGCAACAAAATATGAATTTTAAACAAAAGGTTAATATTATACGCAAGAAGTTGAATTTGCAAAAAAATAATGTTTTTTAAGAAAATTGTTAATTTTTCAACCAAATAATAATATTTATAACAAAAAAGATAATCTTCCGAGAAAGTTTTTGCGACTTTGCAAAAATTACGTACATGATTGAAGGACCCGCTCCCTCCTGCCGTAACAAATCGTAACAAAATGTCTCGGCCCCCCCCCCCCCTCAGATGTTACGTAATTAAGTAAGGTCCCGGAGATGTTTTTTTGTTTCTTTTTAGAAGTTGTTTTCACTCCCATTTTCGAAATCACAATTTTTATTCTCTTTCATCATAACAAGAGCTAAAGCTATCATCTTTCTTACACACACAAAAATTGTCTAAAAGCCGCGTTTTTTCAATCACTTCTTCCTCCTTCAACTTCTTCTCTTTTGCTCACATTCGTGTCTGACAATCACTCCGTTTACGCTTACCATTTTGATTTTAAAAGAGATGTTGTCGCAGTGCAAAATGCAATCTGAAACTGAGGACTCTGACCTAATTGTCTCTGTTCCTGACCCAGGTATATTTTCAAAGTAACCGAAATAAGTGGAAATAACATTAACCATAGGGGGAAATCCCGTGACCAGACTGACGGACTCGGCGTGCACCCCCTGTTGAGTGACAACTCGAGAACAATAAATTCAAGACTATACACATCAAAATTTTGTAACGACCCATGCAAACTTGGACGAAATTCAAATTCTTCATCAAAAGTCAGGTACTTAGTAAACCCAGACAAGAGATATATTTTTGAAGCAGAAGTAAATTATTTTTTTCATCTTCCCGTCCAGTTTTCCATGTATGGAATTTCCATGGTTGGAAATTTACATGTCTGGAGTTCTCCATGGCATCCATGCTGGCTGCGCCGCCCCTGAAACCAGTGCCGGAACTCCACTGAATGACCAAGTGAGTTCTCACTGATTGTCAGTGACATACTTCTGGCTGTTTGAAGCAGTGAGATTTAACTCGAAATCAGTGAGATTTCACTGATTAATTTTAAGAGTATACTTTTTGCATATATGTTACATGTCTTTTTTTATTTTTGTGACATACATATCTCGATTGCCATCAATAGCCAAGGGCGTCCTTTCCTCTCATATCGTAACAGACCAATATTTCAGACATCGTAGTGACAAAAGTAACAATAATTTAAAACTTTTCCCTTATCAAATAGCTTCATTTATTGTTTAAATAAAGATTCTAATAGATTGTTGCAAAAAAAAAAATCCAGCTAAAACAGAGGTGACGTCCCTATTCTGCAATTGCATCAAAAGTTTAATTGTTCAAGTCCGCATTTTTGCCAAGGAAGTACGGGGAGCCAGAATGATATAAAAATTTACTCGCACATAAGTTAAGTCCTCTAAATACCGAAAATATTTTTCCACCTTTAAATTTCACTCAAAACTTTCGGCCTTTTTAATCAAAGAAGGAGTTCGTGACGCGCTCACTGTACATGGCCCACGAGTGCGGCTATGTCAATCATCTTGGTTATTGTACTTACTTCAAAAGTTTCATTAAAAAAATGCTCTTCTGTCTCTGCATCGTAAATATAGTCAAAAGACATCAGAATGACACACTTCATCTCATATAATTGTATCATTTGGTCTCTTGATTTGAATTTTTTATTATATAAAGCACTTTTTGTTGATTTTCTTTAGGAATAGAGAAAGATATTATATTTTCCTTGGATATTTGTTGTTCTTTTTTAAAAAAATTTACATTTTTCTTATTTTCAATAATTCGTGTGATATCTGTTTTTTGTTTTTCTTTTCTATTGTGAAATACGAAAATCGGTCAAGAGTTTGAGGTTAGATGTTGATTAGAGAGGTTAATAAACCTCATTTTTGGTCTTCTAATATAAATATGTAAGTAGATAATAATATGAATAATGAAAATAATGATGAAAATCAATTTAGAAATCATACAACTTAAAATAGATTTGTTCAACAGTATCACTGAAATCTTCCATTCAAATTCTAATTTTCTAACTTGATTTTTAATAACATTCTTATAAATCACAAAAATGAGAGAAAATATACATTACAAGAATTAGTGGATGTTTAGTTCACAGTTACGAAAGTACAATCTTGTCAAATTGATACTTTAGTGTTTCTTTACACGGATCACACTTACTCGTCGTGACGGTAAATCTGAAGTCGGTGACTTTGACGGACCCTTTGATTCTCCAAGGTACTGTGGGGAAGAAATCTGAATTTCAATGCAATACTAACAGGAAATCTTCTAGTAAATAATTCATTTCAGACCTCAGAATAATATTTTCGATCGAAATGAATTGATGCTCATTGCTCTTTTTCATTATCATTGCTCCGATAACTTTTAAATACCCAATAGTTTGCGTGGCAGGTGACGCTGTTATCAAGGTAAAAGAGGCACCCTGCAGACCTATGGTAGATCATGAATGTATGAGTCGAGGCAACATGCCCATCATAAAATAAGTACTTTATTACATAACGGATAGTCGACCCTCTCCAAGTCTCCCTACCCTTGTAACGGACCGTAACGAAATATTTATCCCCCCCCCCCCTACCTCTTGCTGTACGTAATTCATGGTTACCAGAAATAATAAGATATGGGACTTGAAACTAATGGAAATTTGTTGTATTTAAGATAATACATGCCTTGCAAGGCGAAAACTTCAGTTTCAAAATTCTGTGATTTTTCCTCGACCAATTTTTGTCCTTAACCATTATAACATTCAAATACCATTAAAATTCATATACAAATTGAGAATTTTCAAATTAATTTATTTTAAACAAAAAAGTGACTTTTCTACGATAAAGGAGGACTTCTTTAAAAAATACTTAATTTTTTTCAAAATAATCAAATTGTCTACAAAACAATTAAATTTGCAACAAAATAGTTAAATTTTTAAACTTAAAAGATAAATTCACAACAAAAAAGTGTAATAGTTGATATTTCAACCAAAAGGGATGAAATTTCTTTGGAAACAAAAATGAATTTGAAAATCAAAAATACGAATTTTCAACAAATGAAGATTTTTCAGTAATGAAAAGAAAAAAAGTTCACCTAAATTGTTTGGAGTTCGGCTATTATTTGAAGCTTGATCCAAAGAGCCTTAGTTACTGTGAGTGATATAGTGTATAACGAATTACAATCTCGGTCAAGTGATCAGTTAAAGTCATTCAAAATGACAACCAACGTGGACCTCAAAAATTTAATTCTAGCGATGCAAGAGGATGTGAAGTTTATACCTGGAACTTCCGAGAAAACTTTATCCATCATCAAAAGGTTGGCATTTGAGAACCCCACGTTAAAAGTGGAGGAGTGGACCATCATGCATTCCAGGGAAGACGATACGGGCAGTGGAAGAGCAGCTACTTCTTGAATGAACAGCATTTCGGATTTAGTTTATTCAAATTTATCTTCACGACTGTAAATCTGCTTTGGCCATCTTAAGCAGACGTATTACAGTGAAAAATACGGCTTTTGCTGTAATTCAGGAGCCTTGTTGTTACAGGACAGAAGTGAAAGTAATACGCCAGAAATACGGTTCTGTTACTACAATGAAACTGATGTAAGCTCTAGAACGGCAATTAAAATCAGAAGAGATATCGGATATATTTGCTTACCTAGTTTCTATATTAAAGACCTGGTAGCGATTGAAATCGAGCACGAAACAGGAGAAAGAAGTCAGCCCATAGTGATTCGCTCAGCATATCTGCGATTCGATTCTCCATACTCGTCGCCATCAGAGGAATGGAGACGTTTGGTGGAATACTGCAGTTCGAAAAGATGGCCACTGATCATTGAACGTGAAGTGGAAGTACAGCAACCTTCGTGAAAGTTAGATATCATGAGGGTATTGACCTGGCCTTGTGCTCTGTATATATTAGGGAAGCATCCAGGGACTTGCACGTATCGCTTGACACATCCCTATTCGATCACAGACATACACGCTTTTCACTGTCAGCTGACGAGTCTGACATGACTAGGTATGGGAACCCAAGAGCGACTGATTAGGATAAATATAGGAAAGATCTAGGAGAGTCATTGGAAATTATTTGCAGAAGGATAATATCAATTGATCAGCTGGAGTTTGCTGTTGATGTAGTGAATAGGGTCATGTGTAAATCTTATGAGGATAATTGTCCTCTTCGTATTCGAAAGCCAGATGAGAATGCTCCTTGGTGGAATTATAGACTTTAGGCGTTGAAAAAAGACACTATAAGACTATTTAATAGATCCAGGAAACTGGAAAATGGGATATGGATAAGGTTAGTGTAACAAGATATACTAACGAAATACAATCGGCTGAAAGAAAACTCACAGAGGGGCATTTGCAGTGCATTGAAAATGTACCTGATGCTACGAAACTCCAGAGAACTTTAAAAAAACCCTAAATGTCAACCAGGAGCATTGATTTCTCCAACAAGGGACATGACCGAAATGGCTAACAAAAAACTTTCAACGTTGTTGAAGATTGGTGCAATGATCGTAGCCTATTTGTTAATCCAGATAAAACTGAATTTTTGGTTTTTGCGAGACGCAGGAAACTACCTGACTTCATGAACCCAAAATTCTATGGCAAGAAGGTCGACTCCTCTTCATCAGCTAAATATTTAGGTGTCATTTTTAACTTCAAATTAACCTGGAAAGTACATTTTGATCTGGTGGCAGAAAAGGACAAAGCAGCCTTTTTTGCTTGGTTATATAGGGGAAACCTCCCTACAGTGGACATTTGTAAATAAAAGCGAAATGCCTAAAGTAAACC
>CAKNXH010063080.1:3657-47422 GCA_932178445.1 Andricus quercusramuli
AAAAGAAAAAAATATAAAAAGGGCTTAAGCTGGTGTGGGTGAGAGAAGTTGAGTGAGACATTGATTGAGGGCTCACTGAGAACCGCTGTCAGCTGCGGCAGTGGTAATTGGATTCAATTGTCCCGCCAGGTCTCCATTCTGTGTCTATCCATCCGCTACTCCTACGACACTGTTCATTCAAATAATTCGCTGTCGGAAGTTTGTCCTGACTCGGAAAATTGATGATCGCTTCCCGGAAAATTCGCGATGAAATGCTGCTTTTCCTTTTGATATTCAAAACTCGGACTGTCCTCCTTTCCTAGAGCTAACTTCCTTTCCATACTTCAAGATGCTACAACTTGCGCTCAAGCCATTCGTCTCATTCTGGGATTGACTCTGAGAAGCTCTTCACCTGGGGTGATTGCTAGATAAACAACAGGGGAATTCTAGATTGATCTAAGAAATTTACCTCAACATAATATAATATTAATAATAATATTACATAATAATAATAATAATAGGCACTTCAGAGATCGAAACTGGTGTAAATAATGTGTCAAAAATTTGAAAAAACAATGTCAACAGTGGGTCATAATGTTTTTCAATTATTAAACTTATGTACGAAATCAAAAAGTGTGCAATGGAAAATTAACTTTATTTTTCAAACAAAATTTCCCGTTTTTAATGTCATATTTTAAAAGCAATAAAAATGAACTTCAATGTTTATTGAAGATGTGATTCTTCAGCTAACAAATTATCGAAATTCCTATTTATTTCCCTGTCCCCCGTATTTTTTGACTGAAAATTTTATTTTTTGAATCCAAATTGAATTTTTTTGGTTGAAAATTCAACAATTTTGTTCAAAAGTGATACTTCTTTTTCTTTCGTTATCAACAATTTTTTATTTTATTTTTTTTATGACAATTCAAGTATTTTGATGAACATTTAATTTTTTGGATCAAAAATTCATCTTTTCTGCAGAAAGGATTTTTTTGTTAAAAATGAAACTGTCTGTTGAAAAAAAACTCTGTTTCGGTTTCAGAAGTAACTTTTTTGTTGAAAATTCGACTATTTTGGAGAAAATTCGTATTGTTGGATGAAAAATTCAACAATTTGGTAGAAAATTCAACTATTTGGTTGAAAATTTATGTAATTTATTAAAAATTCGTATTTTTGATTAAAAAACATTTTTTTGGTTAAAATAATTTTTTTTTAAATTTAATCTTCTGGGATGAAGAATCATTTTTGGGTTGAACGTTGAACTCTGTTATTAAAAATGAATTTTCATATCAAATATTCATTATTTTAGTTAAAAATTCAACTATTTATTTAGAAATTCTTTTCCTTTTCGTTGATGATTCATTCTTTTAAATTTAAATATCACTATTCCATTTTTGGTAGAAAAATTATCTTTTTTATTGGAAAATTAAAATATTTGGTTGAAAATTTATGTATTTTTTTGAAATTCAGTCTTTCTCGGTTGAAAAATTCTGTTTTGGTTTCAAAATTAACTTTTCTTTTTGAAAATTTGACCATTTTGTAAAAATTGATATTTTTGACAAAAAAATTCAACAATTTGGTAGAAAATTCAACTATTTGTTGAAAATTCATGTAATTTATTAAAAATTCGTATTTTTGATAAAAAAACATTTTCTCGGTTGAAATAATTTTTTTTTCAAATTTAATCTTCTGGGATGAAAAATCATGTTTTGGGTTGAATGTTGAACTCTTTTAATAAAAATTAGTTTTCGTATCCAAGATTCATTATTTTAGTTAAAAATCCAACTACTTAGTTAAAAATTCTTTTCCTTTTTGTTGATAATTAATTCTTTTGTATATAAATGTAACTATTCTATTTTTGATATGAAAATTATCTTTTTTAGTGGAAAATTAAAATATCTGGTTGAGAATTTATGTATTTTTTTTAATTTTCAACTTTTTTTGGTTGAACTAAACTTTTTTTTAAATATTATCTATTAGATTCATCATTTTAGTTCTAAATTAATATATTTGGTTACAAATTTAACTATTTGATCAGAAATTAAACTATGTTAATGAAAATTTTACTGTTTGGTAGAAAATCTTACTTTTTGATAGAAAATTACCTTTTTTGATAAGATGTTATATTTTCGGGTTGAAAATTCATCTGTTTTGTAGATAATCCGTTTTTTAGACGCAAAAACTTGAAATGCTTTGTTGAAAATCAATTTTATTCAGATTTGAAATTTCAAGTTTTTTATTGAAAATTTGCTTTTTTTTTGTCAAAAGTAATTTTTTTATCTAAATATTTAACTATTCCACTTTTTTTTATTTATCCTTTATAATTTCAAAGATCAACTATTTGGTACAATTTTTTTTATTGAATTTATCTTGTTGCAAAATCGTCTTCTATTGCCCAAAATTAATTTTTCAAACTAAAGTGAAGATTCCATTTTTGTTTGAAAAAATATCTTTTTTAGATTACAATTTAACTTTTTGATTAAAAATTCAACTATTTTGTTGAAAATTCGTCCATTTTGCTTGAAAGTTCACCTATTCTTTTGGTAATACACTGGTTCGGTTAAAAAATTAATTTTAATTTGCGGAATTTTTTTTCGAATCCATTTTTTTTTACTGAAGATTCATTTTACTTCAAAATTCATATTTTCGGGTTCAAAACTGAAATATTTTGTAGGAAATTCGTCTTTTTGACTTAAGAATTTAACAATTTGGTAGAAAATTAAACCATTCAAATGAAAATGAAACTAATTTTTTGAAAATTAAACTATTTAGTTGAAAAATAAACTATTTAGTTGAAAATTAAACTATTTAGTTAAACAATAAACTATTTAGTTGAAAATTAAACTATTCAGTTGAAAATTAAACTATTTAGTTGAGAATTAATAAGAATTCAATCATTTCCTCAAAAATTTAACTATTTTTTACGAAAATTTAATTGTTTGGTAGAAAATTTAACTATTTGGTTGAAAATCACCTTTTTTATTGGAAAATCATATTCTCGGGATTAAAATTAAACTGTTCTGGTTCCAATTAATTTTTTAAACATCATATTTGAAGATTCCATTTTTCAATTAAAAATAATCTTTTTTAATTGAAAATATTTTTTGTTTAGAAATTATATCCAATATTTAGAAATTCAACTTTGTAGGCTGTTTTGTTATAACTTAATTTTCCTTTGTTGAAAATTTATTTCTTTTGGTTACAAAATTAATCACTCTTGATTGTTCAACAGTTTTCTTAAAAATTACCTTTTCTGTTGGCAATTAATATTTTCGAATTTAAAATTTAAAATTTGTATAGAAAATTCGTCTTTCTTGCACGAAGTAGTCTTTTTTGGTTGAAAATCAACTTTTCTATTGAAAATTCAACTATTTCGAAACGGTCATTTTTTTGGGTCAAGAATTCAACTGTTTTGTTAAAAATTCTGCATTTGTTAAAAATATACTTCTTTTGTTGAAAATTCAAACTTCTTGGAAAAAAAAAATTTCTCTTGAAAATATAAATATTTTGTTAAAAGTGTAAATATTTTATTAAAAAATTGTCTCCTTCGCTTAAAAGTTCAATTATTTGGTTATAAATACAACACTTTGGTTACGAATTAATTTTTATTAGTTGAATATTCGTCTTTTTGGGTTGAAAATTCAGCTCTTCTGGTATAAAACTTTTCTGTTCGAAATTCAACTATTATGCTAAAAATTTCAAATATATAAATGAATATATTCCGGCTTGAAATCTGACGAATTGAAAGTGTTTTTAATATGGCATTTACATTAATTTTATTTTTAAACATTTATCAAGGAATCTGTATTATCATCAGCGACTAACAAAATTTTAATTTCTTTTCAGACTAGATGGAGATATAAATTAAAAATTATTTCAATTAATTTTTTTCTGAAAAAAAGATCTTCTCTTTTCGCTCCGCTGGGAATCGAACCACAGAACTTGCGATTGCCGGTCGGTTGTTGAAAAGACATTATTTGGTTGCAGGTTCTCTTTACCAAAAAAATCAGGTTAAAGATCACCCTTATTTTTTATCATTTTTTTTTTGTTTCACTGATTTTCCTATAATATTTTTTCGTACAGGATATTTCAATTGAATTGATTAATGCGGAGGAGGAATGGAGGACTGGAAGTGAACTGCGATTGAAGTGAGTAATCAGAGACAATCAGAAGCAGGAGGCAGCATTTAATCGGTTGAGTCGACACGACACGATGCGATGCGATGCATCGCGATGTAACGAGATGTAACGCAATGCATCAAGCCGAGCGGGACTAAGCACGGGAAGGTAACTTAATATAATGTAACGCAATCTGTCTCAGACTGGATGGCGTGCTCCAGTAGCTGGTCTAACGGGCGCCCCTGGCTGTTCATTAGGGGCCGCATTGTCCACTAACTAAGTACAGCCCCTCGTCCCACTTTACCCCCGTCCCACTCTACCCCCGTCCCTCCCGACACTACGCCGCGACTTCAAACCCCGACCCCCAATCCCGACACCGCGCCGACCCGATTCCTCCTATCCTCACTGCGGCGGCTCACATCGTCGATTGCCGACGAGGCAACCAGCCCTGTATCCACGAAAAGCCCCGTTTCCAAATTCACAGACCTCACGGCCAAAAAACACAAAAAATTGATTTTTTACCAAAATTAATTAATTTTGGATAACAAATTTCATTCTCAACCAAGGAAGATGAATTTGCTAGCAAGCAGTTGAATTTTCAACCCAAAGTAGTAGAGCTGTGCGATTGCTGAGCCACTTACCGACCGATGGTAATTACCTGTTGTCGGTAACCTAGGAAAGAACGAAACTATAAGCTGTACTACTACCCTAGAATACGAATTTCCAACGAAACAGTCAATTTTCAACGAAGAAGGATGAATGTTCAACCCAAGAATGTTAAATTTCAACGAAACAAATGTATTTACAATCAAATACATAAACTATCAAGCAGAAGAAACGATCTTAGAAGGACATGAATTTTTAACAAAGCAGTTGAAATTTCAATTTACAAGGAAGAATTTCCAAACCGAAAAGGCAAATTTTCAACACAACAAATATGAATTTGCTAGAAAACAGTTGAATTTTTAACTCGAAGTAGTATAGCTAATACGGCGACTGAGCCACTTACCGACCGATGGTAATTACCTGCTGTCGGTAACTTGAAACCGAACAAAACTGTAAGCTATACTACTACCTAAAAATATGAATTTCCAACAAAACAGTTAATTTTCAACCAAGAAAGATGAATTTTCAAACTGATTGTTCAATTTTCAAACGACTGGTTGAACTCTTAGCCAAATGATGTTAACTATTAACAATAAAGATTAATTTTTAACCAAGAAAGATGAATTTCCTAGAAAACAGTTGAATTTTCAACACTAAAATAAAAATTTCTAACAAAGAAGTTAATTTTCAACCAAGAAAGAAGAATTTTCAAACGAATGGTTGCATTTTTGAGCAAATAAAATTAACTTATAACGGAACAGTCGCACTTAGAAACAAATAGTTAAACTTTCAAGCGAAACAGATGATTTTGGGAGGAAAAGTGAATTTTTAACCAAAATAAATTAATTTTGGACCAAAAATTTCATTTTCGACCAAGGAAGATTAATTTGCTAGAAAGTTATTGAATTTTCAACCCAAAGTAGTATAGCTATACGGCTACCGAGCCACTTACCGACAGATGGTAATTACCTGCTGTCGGTAACTTGAAATAGAACAAAACTATGAGCTATACAACTACCCAAAAATTTGAATTTCCGACAAAAAAAAATTAATTTTCAACCAAGAAAGATGAATTTTCAAACAAACTGTTGAATTTTCAACCAAAGAATTTTAACGAAACAGTGGCATTTACAACCAAATACATCAATTTTCCAGCGAAAGAAACAGTTTTAAGAAAATTGAATTTTTAACCAAATAGTTGAAATTTCAATTTGCAAAGATGAATTTTCAAACCCAAAAGACAAATTTTGTATGTAAGAGTTAAATTTTTCACCAAAAACGAATAATTTTCTACGAAATAAATGAGTTTCCAACGAACAAAATTATTTTTCGCCAAAAAAAGAAATGAATTTCCTAGAAAACAGTTGAATTTTCAAAACAATAATAAAAATTTCCAACGAAGAAGTTAATTTACATTTACAAGCAAATGGTCAAACTTTCAAATAAAGCAAATGATTTTGGAAGAAAAGTTAAATTTTTAACCAAATAAATGAGATTTCAGCATATTCACGTGAATTTTCAAACCAAAAAGACAAACTTTCAATAAAAGTGTCGAATTTTCTACCCAAAGTAGTATAGCTATACGGCTACTGAGCCACTTACCGGCCGATGATAATTACCTGCTGTCGGTAACTTGAAATAGAACAAAACTATAAGCTAAACTACTACCCGAAAATATGAATTTCTAACAAAACAGTTAATTTTCGAACAAGAAAGATGAATTTTGAAATAAATGTTTGAATTTTCAACCCAAGAATGTTAAATTTCAATGAAACAGTTGCATTCACAACCAACTACATAAACTTCCAAGCAAAAGAAACGATTCTAGGAAAATAAGAATTTCTAAACAAAAAAAATGAAATTCCAATCTACGAAGATAAATTTTCAACTCGAAAGTCCAAATTTTCATTACAAGAGTTGAATTTTTACCGAAAACGATTAATTTCCAACCAAGAGAGATGAATTCTCAAACAAATGGTTAAATTTTTAACCGAAGAAAAAAAACATTCAACGGGAGAGTCGCATTGACAAACGAATAGTTAAGCATCTAATGAAAAAATACGATTTGAGGAAAAAAGTTTAATTTTGAGCTGAAGTAAATTAATTTTGGACAAAAAATTTCATTTCCAATAAAAAAAAATGAATTTACTAGTAAACAGTTGAATTTTCAACCGAAAGTAGTATAGCTATACGGCTACGAAGCCACTTACCAACCGATGGTAATTATCTGCTGTCGGTAACTTATAATAGAACTAAACTAAAAAAAAATAAGAAAAAAATAATGTTAACTTTTAAATACACAGTTGTATTTACAACCAAAAAATGAACTTTTGAGCAAAAGAAACGATTTCAGGAAAAAAATTAACTTCTAACCAAAAAATTGAAATTCCAATCTACGAATACGAATTTTCACACCGAAAATATAAATTTTTAATACCAGAGTTGAATTTTTACGAAAAACGATCAATTTTCTACCAAAATAAGTCAGTTCTTTTACAAAAAAAAAATTAATTTCCAACCAAAAAAGATGTGTTTTTGAATAAATGGTCGTATTTAACCAAAGAAAATTAACCTTTAGCAAAACAGTCCCATTTACAATCAAATAGTTAAATCCTCAAGCAAAACAAACGGCCACTGAGCCACTTACCGACCGATGGTAATTACCTGCTATTGGTAACTTAGAATAGAAGAAAACTATAAGCTATACTACCACCCAAGGTATGAATTTCTAACAAAACAGTTAATTTTCAAAAAAGAAAGATGAATTTTCAACCGAGGAATTTCAACTTTTGACGAAACAGTTGCACTTACAATTAAATACATAAACTTTTAAACAAAAGGAACGATTTTGGAAGAAAATTAATTTTCAACACAGTAGTTAAAATTTCAATCTACAAAGATGAATTATCAAACCAAAAAGACAAATTTTCAACACAAACGTTGAATTTTCTACCAAAAGCGATGAATTTTCTAACCAAATGAATGAGTTTTTAACAACGAAATTAATTTTCAAACAAGAAAGATGAATTTGCTAGAAAACAGTTGAATTTTCAACCCAAAGTAGTGTAGCTGTACGGCTACTCCTGAGCCACTTACCGACCGATGGTAATTACCTGCTGTCGGTAACTTAAAAAAGAACAAAACTATAAGCTACGATACTACCCAAAAATATAAATTTCCAACGATGAAGTTAGTTTTCAACCAAGAGAGCTGAATTCTCAAACAAATGGTTGCATTTTTGACTAAAAAAATTCTCTTTTAACGAAACAGTCGCATTTCCCACCACATATTGAAACTTCTAAGGTTTAAAAGATGATTTTAGAAAAAAAGGTTGAATTTCGAACTGAAAAATGTGAATTTTCAACTAAACAGTTAATTTTCGAACAAGGAAGATGAATTTTCAAGCCAGAAAAAACAGGTAAATTTTTAACCACGAGAGACGACTTTTCAACCGATAAAATTAATTTTCTATAAAAAAAAGGCGGAATTTTAAGAAAAGACATACATTTTCAATTAAAAATATCAATTTCCAAACCTAAATTGAATAGTTACATTTTTAGTTCAAAAATTAATTATTAATAAAAAAAATAATTTCCAAACAAAATAATCAAATTGTTAACAAGAGATGAATTTTCAACTGAAATGACGAATCTTCAACAGAAAAATTTATTTTAAAGAAAAGAGTTTGACAGTTAAAGAGTTGAATTCGCAAAAAAATTATTTTTAATGAAGAAGATTAATTTTATACAAAACAAAAATAAAATAAAAATTAATTTCTCATAAATTAGTTCAATATTCAACCAAAAAGATAATTTTTCAACCAGGAACATTAAGTTTCTACCTAAAAAGGCGAATTAAAAAAAAACATGAGTTTCCAAAAAATAGTTGAAATTTTAAGCGGAAGAGGTACAAAGATGAATTTGCGAACCAAAAAGTCGAATTTTCAATAGAAGGTAATTTCCAGTCAAACGATTTAATTTTCTACTTAAAAATAATCATATTAGATTTTTGAAAATAAAATTTTCATTTAGAAAAATCTTAGAAAACACAAATTTTTGATAAAAAAATCAAATTTTCAACAAAGAAAGATTTTTCAGAAAAGAGAGAAGATAAATTAACCAAATTGTGGAAATTCGCAAGCCAAAAAGAAAGAATTTTTAACAAAATCGATGATTTTTCAATCATAAATGTTGAATTAAGATAAATTATAAAAAAAAAAGAATTTGATAAATTAAGTCTGTTCGACATTTCTATTCTCTACCCAGAAACACAAATTTTCAACAAAACATGACTTTTTGACAAAATGGTTGAATTTTCATCAAAGTAAATAATTTTTCATTCAATAAAGATGATCTTCGGACCAAAAATAACAACATTTCTTTAAATCGTTCTATGAATTAATTTTGCTTTAAGGGGAAAAAACAAAAAAATAAGGGTGTTTTTTGCAGACAGGGAGGGGGGGGGGGGTAGAGACACTCATTTATATAAAAATAAAATTTCTAAAATTATTATTAAAATACGGCAGTTAAATTTAAGTGGACTGAGATACATTCCAAGGGGCGAAGTTTGCTTACGTATTATGTGAGTGGCCCCTAAAGGGTTTGATATATTAGTGACCTTCGGATGAATATCCCTTTCACCCAAATAACCTCAGGATATTAAAACTCACCCCTTCAACATCCAACCCCATTCCTATCTTATATCACCTGCTGATTTTCTTCCAACCCCTTTCCTCCTCAGCTCTTTTTTATATAATCCCCCCCCCCCCCCCCGGCCTTTCATCCTCAGGCTACTGCGTCACCCAATTTACATCAATTCACGCTCATCTGCTTCTTTTTATTCCAAACTTGCCACTCATTAAACCCTTTTTCTTTTCTGCTTTTCAATTTATAAATTCCTTTTTAAACATTTATGGGCTGACAAGTAGATTTTTATTTTTTTACTGTTAGAAAATTTTTTATTTCCTTTTTCAAAGAATTCTTATTTTTTTCCTGTTTTCAAGAAATTTGATTTAATTTATAATTTTATAATTTATAATTTAATTAATTTTAATTTATCCTTTTTCCGGTTTTTGAACTGAACTAATAGAATATAATAAAAAAACCCAACTATTTTAGATTGATAGTGAATTTTTTGTTGTTGAGATGTCTATTGTTATATTTTTTGTCCGAAATTTATCTCGTCGAAAAAAAATTCTAATATTTGATTGAAAATTTAATTATTTTTAAAATTCAACTATTTTGATGGAAAGTCGTTTCATTTTTGGATGTTAATTAATTTCTTTAACTGAAAGTTCAACTATTCCATTTTTTGTTAAGAATGTATCTTTTTCAGATCAAAATTCAACTATTCGGTAGAAAATTAATGATTTTTAGTTGAAAATTAATTTATTTTATTAAAAATTCACCTTTTTGTAAAAAATGGATCTTTTTGATTAGAAACTAAGTATCTTGGTTGAGAAATTAACACTTCAGTTAAATGTTGCAATTTTTCCTTCAAAATAATTTTATTGAAGTTTCCTCATTTTAGTCGAAAATTCATTTCTTTGGTTGAGAATTTAACTGTTTTGCTGAAAAAAAAAAATTTTATTGAGGATTAATTTTCTTAACTGAAATTGTGAGAACTCCATTTTTAGTGGAAAATTAATTTTTTTCTGTTTGAAAATGCATGTATTTTGGCGGGAATTCGTCTTTTTTGTAAAAAATTAACATTTTTGGCTAAAAATTCATTCTTTTTGTTTACAAATACAACTGATTTGTTGAAAATCCTTCTTTATTGGATAAACTCTACTCTTTTTGAAAAAAAATTTTTGTTTAAATATCAACTACTTACCGACCGATGGTAACTACCCGCTGTCGGTAACTCCAGATAGAACAAAACTATAAGCTATGCTACTACCTAAAAATATGAATTTCCACAAAGATATTATAAACGTAGATGCGGTACGGGGTGTTAGAGTGGGGGAACCATATATATAGGACATCACATTTTCTGCCATATCGAGGTGCTGCCCTCACCGTACTAACGAAGTCGGGCGCTTGTTTTCTCGTTCATAGTAAAATATGACGGTAAAGCAGTTGAAAGCTTTTTTAAGGTTAGAACAGTTTGACATTGACATGTATCTCTTTCTTTGCTCTTTCTCTTCATAAACACCCCACTTCTTAATATAATAATAAATAGCGCAATGTCTAGGTACACCGAAAATGCATCATTATTTGGAAAAAATAATTGAAAATCAACAATAAAAGAAGCACTGATATGATGGTAATAAATAAACTGAATTGTGAGAGTATCTCAAAAAGATAATCATGTTTATATTTGTATTAAAATTTCTTATACGTTCATGTTTTTCTATCAGTGATATATGTATATGATTTTTTAAATTATCATTTTTTTGTACTTCGAAGTTTAAGTTCTATTACTACACTGAACCGAAATTTGAGTGCATTTAAGAATATATGAAGAATTTTTGTAGATTTGAAGCTTGAGACAGATTTTTTTACATAGTGTTTGAAAGAATTTTTTAAAAACCTCTTCTCGAAAATCAAATTTTTAATTTAAAAAAAAAACTATGAAGAAAGTTCGAAATAAACCAGTGCTGAAAAAAATTGTCTTTAATCAGTATTTTTTTTTTATTGAAATAATCAAATATTTGTGCAAAAAAAACTGTTAATATTCAAAGTGCTTAAGAATTATTGTTTACATTTAAAGGAACAATCATTGAAAAAAATATATTTCTAGCTAAAAAATTTTTGATTGAAAATGTACATAGTATATATTTTTTTTAATTACAAAAAATGTTCTCCAAAAATTGTTGATCATAAAAAAATTAAAAAGAAACTTCAAAATAAATCAGTGCTGATTTGTATCCTGCAATTTTTCTTTGCAACATTTTATTAGGTTCAAAAAAATTTAGGGAGAAATTTTTGTTCCGTTTAAGTCGCACGTGTTTTTGCATTAATTTGTTTATACAATTTTTGCAGAATTATTTTTGTTTCAAATTCATACATTAATTAAAAAAAAAACATGAAATAATAAACAAACAATATTTATTAAGAAACAATTTTTTAATTATTTAAATTCTGGAATTTTATAATTATGGAATATTCTAGTTCGGATATTTTATAATCCGGCAATTTGGTATCTCCCTAGAAGTACAGAAAAATTGCTGTAATTATAATTTAGACTCCTGGATCTTGTCCATTTTTTCTTACAGTTCACACTTTTCGTTATAAGCTACAGGTTAGGTCAAAAATAACAAATTCTGAGATTCAAAATTGCTACAACGCGCAAAAGTCACAAGTTTAAATTTGAAAGTTGAAAGGTGAAAAACTTTCTTGCTTTAGTCGCTTCTTTTGAAAGCCGATCCTTTGCTTTCAGTTTTCTTTTCGAAATATATCTTGCATTTAACGCATTTTAAATTCAATGTTTCCAACTACTGCATTTAGATTGAAGTATTTATACAAGTGTTTTTTGTTAAAAATATATATTAATCGAAGTATTTTACTTATTTTTCACAATTGTAATTTATAACCTTTAAAATTGAATAATCGCAGGTTAAAAATGAAAAAGTAGACTAATTTCAAAATATGGTTTATATTATATATTTTGAACCATTTAAACCTCTGACCGTTTTTTAAGCTTTTGAAAACATTTTTGAAAACTTTTTTTTAACACTTTTTTGTATATAGGAAATAACATTCTTCCACCTAATAACTGTTTTAGAGTAGAAAGAAGTAAAAAGAAGCAAAATTATATAATCGGACTTTTTTTTTATTTTGGATGTAATTTCTTAATGAAAAGGAGTCCTATTTACTCTACAAAATAGCTACAAAAATCAGATTTTCACTGAAAAAAATTGCTAAATATTTTTGATTCGTATAAGCTCAAAAAATAAAAAATGTATGCACTTGGAATATCAAAAAGAAAGGTGTTTTTTATGCTATGATGTTCTTCAAAAGGCTAATCGCAATTTCAAAAATATTTAAAGCCTTGATAGGTGTGACATTTTAAATTTATAGTATTCAGTATATTGAATGATTAGAAATTTAAAGCTATTTAAATATACAAGAATTTTTGAATTGAAAGTTTTCGATAATTTTAGATTGAAACATTTCAATTGATTTAGTTACAAATTAAATTTTTAAAGTTCCGGGATTAGAAATGAACGTCTTGTAATACTTGAATCATTATTTTAGAACGACTAAAACCGTAGATAGTAGGACTATTGAAAATTAGGAGTGCTCGAAAGAACTGAACAAATGTTTGTTTCAAAAGCTCTTAAAAAAGGTGCTTTTTCAAGTTTGATTTATTTTCTAATAATTTGGCTCCCCCACAAACTATTTTTGTTGTGAGAAAATAAAAAGGGATTTTTGACAAAATTAGAATATATATATTTAATGTTCGCTCAAGGTGATTTTCAGTACAAATTATTAATTTTTAAAGAATATTTGTCACACTATAGAACGGATTTCTTGCCTGAAGATACAAACCTTAATTGTACTATAGTAAAAACAACTGGAAAAATTAGATTCAAGCCAAATTTTGTAAAGAAAATTGACCTTAGTATAGACCTATAAATATTCATTTTATTTCTCGAAAGATTAAAAAAAAACTCTTCGAAACGCTTTTATTACAACAATTTTATTAAAGAAGAATATTGGTTGTAAAAATAGTATATTTTTTACATATATTTCTTAAAATAAAAAATTACCAACGACATTTGTGGAAAACCTTTTGAGGAATGAAATCGTTTTCCTGGAAGTTTGAACCGAAAAATTAATATTAAAAAAAATGAAAGCCGTGCTAAATTGAGCTAGACTCGCGAATTTCAAAAACTGGACTGTAGTTCCAGTATTGAAAATTGAACAGTAATTGATTTTTCAAGACGATTCTGGATCTGTTCAAAATTGTACACAAAATTTACATATCTTCAGGTTAAAATGTGGACTAATTTAACTCGCGAGCCTTAGTAGTTACACAAATGTAAAAATCCGACTGAGTCTTCATAAACAATGTTAAATTTGAAAATCACTTAAAATTAATAGATTCATAAATAAAACTTTTTTGAATAGAGAGACTAAACAAAGGATTCTTTCCAATCTGCAGGGTTTTGTTTATGAATATTTTCTGATTTCTTTTAATTGAGTCTAAATAATTTTACCTCAATTTCTTGAAAGAAATGTTTTTATTTAAAAAATCTTTTGTGAGAAGAATGCACTAAATATAACAATTTTAGAAATATATAAAAAATTTTGGATTATTTCTTTTTCCTTTTTGTGAAAATGTAATAATCTAAATACATTGGTTTGAATCATCCAAAAATAAACGCCTTCATTCAATTTCAAAATCTTATTCAAGTATTGTTTCAGTATAAAGTATTCCATTTTAACTCATTCAATTTGGAATTTTCAAATTTAAAAAAAAAAACAGAACAATTTTCAATATTAAAACATTTGAAACTGAATTGTCACAATTTCAGAATGGTAAATTTAAACTTTGAAAGTTACAATTATAATTTTTCTAATTTTTAAGCTTGTAATTTAAAGGTGAAAGTGTTGAATTTTGATTCGTAAGTAACAGTTGAACAACGATTAATAATTTAGAAAAAATGCGAATAAGTTGGAGGTTTTTAAATATTTCGAAAAAAAATTAGGAGCTTCTCAAGAATGTTGCAAGATTTCCAAACAAAGTTTGTTTTAATATTTCTGGGAATATTTTTAATGATTTTTTATTTCGTAAAAGTAAGTGTAAGAATATTTCAAAACAATTCAAAAGATTTACAAAATTGAAAAAAAAATCTGGAAGTTTTTGAGGCAATTTGTTTTGCAGGATTTTACAACAAGTTTAGGAAATATGGAAATCTTTATAAAATATATTTAAAAGTTCCGAAAAAATTACATAATTTTAAGAGAAGGTATAAAATATGGGACGACTAAAAAAATTCCGAAAAGGATGACTGAAAACTCCCGAAAAATGAAATCTCCGACACTTTTAAATTGCCGAATGGGAAAATTTTCGAATAATAAAATTTCCGAAATTATAATATTATCGAACAGTTTATAAAATTACCGAATTGGAACATTTCTGACAGAAAATATCCAAAGTAAAAAATTCTTGAATTAGAGGATACCCGAATTAAATTATGAAGAACAATTTTTTTCTCAATAAATATTATTTACTTATTAAAAATACAATAATCAAATATTGTTATTAAAGAAAATTTTAATTATCTAAATCTTTTTAAATTATTGTCTGATTTCACAAGAACAATAATTGTTTAAAAATTGTATCAAAAAATAATATAAAAAACACGTGCGCTTCGAAAGAAAAAAAAATTCTTCCTACATTTTCTTCGAACCTAATAACATTTTTCAAACAAACTTTGCAGGATTCAATTCAGCACCGATTTATATAGAAAAATTTGATTTTTGAGAACGTTTTACGTATTTTTTCAAATACTACGAACATTTTCAAACAACATTTTTCATCCATTTTTTAAATCATTATTATTTTAAATTCAAACAAGAATTTTTTTAAACTTAAAGCATTAGAAACGTTTCTTTGATCAAAGTATTTTATGATTGTATTTTCAATAAATAAATAATATATAATGAACAACAATTTTTTAAACTATTTAAATTCAGGAATTTTCTAGTTTGGATTTTTTATAATTCGGCATTTTTTGTGCCAGGAATTTTATTATTCGTGAATTTTTCAATTCGGGAGTTTTATATTGTGGCACTTTTATTATTTCGGGAATTTTATTATTTGGGAATTTCGCAATTTACGAATTTTACAGTGTCGGGAATTTTATTTTTCGGGACTTTTCAATCGCTTCGGAAAATTCTCGATAATTCTAATATTACCAAATTATAAAAGATCCGAACTAGAAAATTCCCCAATTTAAACAATAAACAAATGATTTGTTAAGAAATATTTTTAAAATAAAATAATAAAATATTTATATCAAAGAAAAAACTTTTTTAACGTTTAAACTTTAAAATTTCAAAAATTATTGTTTGAATTTAAAATAACAATAATTGAAAAAATATATTTCTTGTTAAAGAATTTTGTTTGAAAATGTGCACTGTTTTTTTTAATTACAAAAAAACGTTCTCAAAAATCAAATTATTAATTTATTTTCATACAATTATTGTTATTTTTAATTCGAACGATAATTTGAATAAAATTAAACATTTAACAAAATTTCTGTGATAAAAATATTTGATTATTGCATCTTAAATATAAAAGATTTATAAAAGTGTGAAAATATCGTAGATTTTGAGGCAATTTTTTTGCAGAATCTTACACAAATCTTACGAAAGAATAAGAATAATTTTAAAACCTATTTGAAAGTTCTGAAAAAAGTTCAAAAATATAGTTTGAATAATATATATTATTTGTATTTTAAATTTTATACCGTATAACGTATGTACATATTTCGAGTAAGCTGTATCAATTATAATAGTTCACAGTTTTATTTTAAAATAGATTGTATGGATCATGATATTTTTTATAAATGTGCTATTGAAATTCTATTCAACTAATTAAATTTTTTTGCAAATGCGAAACCTAATCTGGCTTGGATGGAACTGCCGTCTTAACCTCTATTTTCAATTTGAATGGTTCTTGTCCGAGCTAAAGTTATCGACGAGTGTGATGAGAGTTGTTTACAGCGCTCCAAGTGACTCTTGGCGAACTATATCGATAGGTGCTATCGGGGAGTAGTGGTGAGTAGAGGGGAACTGACAATTTTCGCCGGACGCGCCGTCTATATTTATCGCGGGTAACTAAGCCCGCACCGCATCTACGTTTATAATATCTTTGATTTCCATCAAAACATTCAATTTTCAATCAAGATAGATGAATTTTCAAACAAATGGTTGAATTTGCAACCAAAAAATGTTAACGTTCCATGAAATAGTTTACATGAATATGTAAGCCAAAACAATTATTTCAAGAAAAAAAATTAATTTTTAACTAAACATTTGAAATTTCAATTAGTTTTTTATTTCGCTAAAAATGTATTTTTCATTCTGAAAATGAAGTTTTTCCATTTTTCGTTGAGAATGTATCTTTTCCAGTTCAAAATTCAACTATTTGGTAGAAAGTTAATTATTTTTAGTTTAAAATTCATGTGTTTTATTGAAAATTCACTTTTTTCTAGAAAATTGATCTTTTTGATTAGAAACTAATCATCTTGGTTGAGAATTTAACTCTTCGGTTGAATGTCGCAATTTTTCCTTCAAAATAATTTTAATTGAAGTTTCTTCATTTTAGTCGAAAATTCATTTCTTTGGTTGAGAATTTATCTGTTTCGATGCGAAACATTTTTTTTATTGAGAATTAATTTTCCTAACTGAAATTTTAACAACTTCATTTTCAGTGGAAGATTGATTTTTTCTGCTTGAAAATTCATGTATTTTGGCGGGAATTCGTCTTTTTGTAAAAAATCAATCTTCTTGGTGGAAATTCATACTTTTTGGTTAAAAATACAACTGATTTGTTTGGAATTGATTGATTTTTCGTAAAGATTCAACTATTCTGTTGAAAATGCGTCTTTATTGGGAAACTCTACGGTTTTTGATTTAGGAAAAAATTCTTTGTTTTTAAATATCAACTACTTATCGACCAATGGTAATTACCTGCTGTCGGTAACTTGAAATAGAACCAACGTATAAGCTATACTACTACCCAAAAATATGAATTTTCCACAAAAAAGTTAATTTTCAATCAACAAAGATGAATTTTCAAGCCAAAAAGACCAATTTTCCATTAATTATTAATTAATTATTTTTTTGTTGAGAAATCATCTTTTTGATAGTAAATTCAACTACTTTGGTAAAAAATTAAACTATTCTGTTGGAGATTCGTTTTTTGTTTTGGTGAAAATTCATTTTTTAATCTGAAAATTAAGCTGTTCCATCTTTGGTTAAAAAATTTTTTGTTATGATGTGAAAATTTAACTATTTGGTGGGAAATTTATGTATTTTGTTATAAATTCGTTCATTCCTGTGGAAAATTAATGTTGTTCGTTGAAAATTCTGTATTTTGAGAGGATTTAACAATTTTGTGAAAAATTCATCTTTTTTAGTTAAATTTAAAATTTTTGAAAAATCATTTGTTTTTCTGGAAATTTATTTTTCAAGCTGAAAATTAAGGAATTTCAGTTTTTCTTGAAAATTTATTTTTTTTAGTTCGAAATTGCACCATATCGTTGAAAATTGATATTTTCGGGTTGAAAATTCTCCTGTGTTACAGAAAATTTGTCTTTCTGGCTAAGAAATTGAAAACTTTGGAAAAAAATTAAATTACTTTGTTCAAAATTAACTTTTTTGTTAGGAATGTATTTTTTTCATTGAAAATTGAACTACAAAATTAATTCTTTTGGTTTCAAAATTCAAATATTTATTTGAAAATCCAACTTTTCCGTTAGAAATTCTTATTTTTTTGCTTGAAAATTAATTTTTTCTTCTAGCCAGCTCAACTGATTGCCCATCAGGTGTTCTACCACTAAGCTACTAGAGAGATCGGAAGAAGAATCCTATTTCTAAAATACGCTTCCTTTTGCAAGATGTTATATTTTAATACAAGTCAATTTTACTAGGAATCTGTATTATCATCAGAGATGGTAACGATCAATCAGAAGAGAAATCTTTTCACTAGATGAAGCTATGAATTAAATTTTTTTAAATTAATTTCATTCAGAAAAAATATTGGTTTTCGCTCCGCTGGGATTCGAACGCCAGATTAACTGATTGCCGGTCAGGTGTTCCGCAACTAAGCTACTAGAGTTTGGAAGAAGAATTCTCTTCCTGAAATACGCTTTCTTTTGCAAGATATTTCAGGAAAAGGATTCTCATCCCGATCTCTCTAGTAGCTTAGTGACCTGACCGATACTGAAAAATTATTTTTTGTAATTTTTTATTGTAGAACCAGGTACGAAATAAGATAAACACGGCCCTGGTTCCCGTAACAAGTGTCAATCAGCGATGGGCCAACGTGTGGTGTATTCAACGCAATCAGGAACTCGAGGGTTGAATGCACCAATAGACATCCTCGAAATATGGCGAAAACCGACCGAAGACGATCCATTCTGGGCTTCACAATTGCCCTTAGAATTTACAGATTCAATTTCAAACAAACAATTTTCCACGTGAAAATATACAATTTATTATTTATTATTCAACTCAATCATGCCAAAAATGGGAGAGTAAAATTTTCACTTACAAAAAATTAAATTTCAACTAAAAAAAGGATATTTCAAAAAAAAAAAATGTCAAACAAAGTGATGAATCTCCTATCGAAAAACAATAAATTTAGAAAAAAAAATTCAGAAGAAGAATTTTTCTTCCGATCCCTCTAGTAGCTTAGTGATAGAGCATCTGACCGGCAATAAGTTGACCTGGCGTTCGAATCCCAGCGGAGCGAAAACAAATCTTTTTTCTGAATAAAATTAATTTAAAAAAAAATTTAATTTATTACTTCAACTAGTCTGAAAAGACGTTAAACATTTTCTGTATGTAAACAGATTTTTTCTTCTGATTGATCGTTACTATCTCCGATGATAATATAGATTGCCACAAAAAATGCTTTGTGTTAAAACATAAAATCTTGCAAAAGAAAGCGTGTTTCAGAAAAATAATTCTAATTCCGATCTCTAGTAGCTTAGTGGTAGAGCACCTGACCGGCAATCAGTTGACCTGGCGTTCGAATCCCAGCGGAGCGACAGGAGAAGATCTTGTTTCTGACAAAAATTAATTTTAACATTCTTTCAATCGGAAAAAAACTGAACTGATCCAAAATTTACAAATTTCCAACAAATTAGTTGAATTCTCAAACAAAACAGACTAATTTTGAAACCAAAAAGAGAAAATTTCAATAAAAGACTTTCATTTTAAACCAAAAAAGAGTTTTCAGTGGATGTACCAAAAAAAATATCCAAAATGTTGAATTTTTAAGCCAAAAAGGAGCTAAGAAGAAGCTAAAGAAGCTAATCTTTACCTGAAAAATAAATTAATAATTAAAAAACGATCTTTCAATAAATAAAATAAATTTTCAATCAGGGAAATGAATTTTCAACTAGATGGATACATCTTCGATTGAAAAAACTTTTTTCTAACCAAATAGTCTAATTTTCCACCTACAATTTTCTATCTTCCACAGAAAAAGGAAACAAATTTTCATCAAAATAGATGAATTTTCATAAAAATAGTTGATTTTTCAACTGAAACAAATACGTTTTGAAGTTAGATTTATTTATTTATTTATTTTTCAAATTTATTTAAATTTATTTATTTTATTATTTATTAATTTTATGCCAAAAAATGTACGAAATTTAACAAAAAAATGGCTTTAAATACAAAATGGCTTTTTTTCTGTAATCTCTTGTAGTAAAGTGAAAAAATTAACAATAAAGTGTAAAAAATTTAAAATGAAATGTAGAATTTTAGAATTCGAACAAAAAATTCAGAAGCTTAGAAGCATTTTGAAAGGTTTCAAAATAATAGAAATTTTTTATCAAAACTCCTAGAGAAACTAAACATGAAAAAAAAATTAATTTTAAAGAGATATATAAAAGGTTTCCAAAATTTTAGAAAAAGTATCTAGAAGATTTCATGAAAATTTGTAATTTTGCAAGACTTTCTACAAATTTTAGGAAAAATATAAGTTCAGAGATAATGAAAATTTGTTTATGAGATTCCGGGAAACTTTTCAACGAATTTTTTTAAACAAATTTTTAAGAGATTATTCGAAAAGATTTCGAAACAAATTTTGATTTATAGATCAATGTTTCTAGCTTGAAATCTTTGACATTTAAAAATTTGGCAGTCTAATAATAATTCTATTATCTCGGGATTCGAATTTTTCCTACAATTTTTCGCAAATCCTGCTAAATCCTAAAAATCCAGATTCTTTTTTTGTAAATTTTGGAAATCTTATTAAATATTTTTTATAAATTAATTTGTCGAAAAAAAAATATTTTTGGTTTTTCTAAGAAATTTTTAACAACTTTTTTATTCATTTGAAGACTTCAAAACTGCTTGAAATGGTTTCAAATCTTTTCACGTTTTAATTTATTTTGGAATCTTCTCAAAACTTGTGAATATATTTTAAACTTACTTGACTGTTTTCTGAATCAATAATTGTTCTATTGTAATTTATTAATCCAAAAGAATGTTCTAAAATCGTTTTGAATATTCTCATGGAATTAATTTTTCAAAATAAAAAATCATATAAAATTCTCCCAGAAAACTTAAGTATTTTTTTTTTTTTTCCTAAAACTTTTTGGATAAAAAATTTAATTTTGTTCGTAGCAATCCATTTTTTGTTGAAAATTAATATTTTGATCTTGGAAAGACAACTGGAATCTTTTCCGGATGAAAATTCAACTATTAATAAAAAATTCCTTTTTTTTCTAATAAAAATTCATCTGTTTCAAAAGAAATTGTATCTGTCTTGCAAAAAAATTCAACTATTGTATAGAGAATTCAACAATTTTTTTAAGAAGTCATTCTCTTTGGGTATAAATTCGTCTTTTTGAATTGAAAATTCATTTTTTCCGTCGAAATTTATTTCTTGGTTACGAATTCATGTTTTGATTTTGAAAAGTCAACTGAAATCTTTTTTAACAGAAAATTCAACTATTTTTTATTTATCTTTTTGATTTATAAATTCATCAGCTTTGGTAGATTTTTTTTTTTTTTATAAAAATGCAACTTTTTGGTGAAAAATGAATCTTCTTTGCTTGAGTATTCAACTATTTCATTTGAAAGATTTGGATAAATCACTTTATTAAGAAATAATTTTTTTTAAGAGTTATTTTTTCAGTTGAAAATTTATTTCATTGGTTAAAAGTTCAACTATTTTGTTGGAAATTAATCTTTTTAAATTGAAAATTCAATTACTTGGGTGAAAGTTAAAGCATATTGTTAAAAATTTATTTTTTATTTGAAGTCTTATGCCTTTGTTTAAAAATTAAACTGTTTAGCGGAAAAGCCTTTTTTTCTTTAAAGTTCATTTTTCAACTGAAAATTCAATTTTTTCATTTTTTTGAGATTAATCTTTTTCAATTGAAAATTCACCTCTTTTCGTGGAAAAAATTTTTTTTTTCCTGAAGTCATGTTTTTTGTTTGTAAATTAAATCTGTGTAGAGAAAATTCGTCTTTTGTATTGAAGGTCTTTCTGATTTAAAAAAACTCTTTTTTGTATAAATTTCATGTTTTTTGATTGAGAAATAAACTATCACACTTTTTGATGGGAATTTATATTTTTAGGTTGAAAATTCAACTATTATGTTAAAAATTTAATTATTTTGTTAAAAATTCAAGTATTCTGTTGAAAAGCCATCTTTTATAGGAGGAAATACATTTTTTTGTTTCAAATAAATTAATGAATTTGAACGTTTAAATTTTGTATCTGAAATACTGTTTTATTCCGTCTATAAAAGATTCTGTGTTAAAAGTATTTCAAGATTAAAATGCTGGTATTTGAATATTTATGATCTAGAAAAATGAAAAATTAGACAAGGAAAAATGCGGGAATTTTGAAAATGAAGTTCTCGGACACCCTGCCTAATTCTACTAGCAATAACTAGTAAACCATTTTTGGAAACTATATATCAGTGGAGTCTTTTAATTATTTTATACAAGTATTTTGTAACATCTATTGAATATAAATTACATAAAAATTAATTAGTATTTAGTCTATTCTTTTTAATAAAAGAAAAAAAATAGGCGCGTGAAAAAATAGGCAATGAGATTCCTACTCTAAATAAACGTAGACTTTCATCTGCTAATAACAACTTACCACAAAGTAATGATCCTTGGTTGATTAACTTAACTAGCATTGATATTGCAGAACCAGTAGCTGATATCATTCGATTAGGGGAAAAATTTAGTTCTAAATTTGTATCTAAGAAACATCAACATGTTTTCGAAATTGTTAAAGATTTGGAATCTAACTTAGAAAAAATACCAGATAAGGCCCAAGATGAAATTAGACACAAGATTTTAACCTTAACTTTTCAATTATATTAAAAAAACCTACACACATTTTCAACACTGATAGACTAATTGCTAAAAATATTACCTCAACTAATAATTTTTTAAATTCTTAGAGACTTGTTAGTGACACGAGCGGACAAGGGGAATATTACTGTAGTGATGGATAGACAGGAATACATAGAGAAGGCTAATAACATGCTTGAGGATCCAAACACTTATGAAAAGATAGACGTAGATCCTTTAAAAACATTACAAAGAGACACTTTTAAATTAATTAATGAATGGAGAATTAAAAAGTTTCTAAGCCCCAATGTTAGAAGAAAGCATCTTATAACTGATAACACTAACATTGCTAGGTTTTATGGTCTTCCTAAGATTCATAAACAAAATTATCCTCTCCGACCTGTTATTTCTTCTATTAATACTCCTACTTATTTACATACTCTACTACCTCTACTATTTTAGCCAAAACATTGAATAGGATAATTTCTGACTTCTTACCTACCTATGAATATTCTGTTAAAAATTTACTTACTTTTAAAGATTACCTTAACAAAACTAAAATCCCGGATAATCATATCATGGCTTCTTTAGAGGTCTCATCACTTTTCACTAAGATTCCTTTAGATCTTGTTATTAAAGGCATAGAGAATAGGTGGCATCATATTAGTAAAAACACACAAATTCCATTAAAAGATTTTAAGACGGGTATCATCTTCTTAATGGATTCCACTTACTTTAAATTTGATAACCAATTTTATAGGCAGACGTTTCGCACCCCCATGGGGTTACCTATCTCTGCAATTCTTGCCGAGATTGTTATGCAAGATCTTGAAACGAATGTCATGAAAAAATTTGGTTTTCAAATTTCAGTATATTTTCGTTATGTGGATGATACCTTTCTTATCCTTCCTGAAAATAAAATTAATTTTATAGTAGCACAGTTTAATTCTTACCACAAGAGATTACAATTCACCTTTGATATTGAAAACAAAAAATCCATTAACTTTTTAAACTTACAACTTTATCGAGATGATAATAACTTTATTATTACGAATTGAAAACCAACTTATTCTGGAAGACTCCTGAATTTTTTATCCAACCATCCTATTCAAAATAAAATAGGGATAGTCAAAAATCTTGTTGATGCCGCTATTCTACTGTCTGATAGCACCTTCCACTCTGATAATCTACAAATTGTTAAGAAATACTTATGGTATGACAACTATCCCAATGAGTTCGTACAGAAACATATAAACAAAAGACTTACTGAGTTAGATTTGAAGAAAACCCAACTTTCTAACAACAACCCAAATGTTGATGGTATTATTGATGTTAAACAGGAAATCATCTTCATTCCTTTCTTAGGGACAATTTCACAAAATTTCAAAAGGCTACTAAGTAAATTTAAAATAAAAACTGTTTACAGAGTTGAGTTCAAGCTAAATAAATTTATAAAATTAGGTAATGACAAACTAGATACTTTAGACCAATGTAACGTAGTTTATAAAATTACATGTAGCTGCGGCAGGACTTATGTAGGACAAACGAAGCGTCCCTTACACATTATAATAAAAGAGCATAAAAACAATATCAATCATGTGGAAAAAAATCATAAAGTTATAGCGCAACATTTGGTTCAATCTCACAATAGAGATTCAAGTGTCATTAATTGGGATAGGGTTGAAAACCTACATATTGAACCTAATGAGTACAAACGTGCCTTTGCTGAAATGGTTTTCATTAAAAAAGAAGGCGAAAACTGTCTCAACAAAATAACTGATTTAGACTTCTTCAACGAATCATACAACATGATCTTAGATTCAGTATGTTGAGTCTATGTCCTTCAGAAAGTTTACTGCGCATGCTCCAAGGCATCTTTATCCAGATAATTTTCTCAATATAACGAATGCTCATACCTCAAGAGTGCACACTCCGTCACCTCTATAAATTCAATTTTTGAATTTTCAACATAACTATTATATAAATTTTTCAACTTCGAATAATCAACATATTAATTAGATTCTACATACTTTGTCATCACTAAGGTAAATTTACAATTTATCAGTATCTTATTTATAGACTTGCTAATTTAGCATATTTTCTCACAAATAGGTATTTAATTTAATCATCATATAATTTATATTACAGGTCCTAATTATTTTAAAATGAGCACTATAGTTATATCGAGAATGACTATTTAATGTTTTTCCTTAAAAATCCTAAATTATTAAAACTTATTATAAATTAATGTACTGAACGTTAATTTATAATGAGTAACGTTCCTTCCACTGTAGCCCACCCCCCTTCAAATGTTCTCAAATTATTAACGTATTTTATGGACGACTTTATATTATCAATACAAAATTAAGCATTCAATTATTCGAGTCGACCTTAATTTGCATTTTCTAACATTATTGAACCTTGAGACCTTTTGCTTTTAATGATCCTCGCGAAGAAAGAAAAAGGTCTTCCATTAGTCGGAACGTTCCAGCAGGAAGTTTTATATATATATATATATATATATATATATATATATATATATATATATGTGTGTATATGTATGTATGTATGTATGCATGTATGTATATATGTATATATTTATGTATGTATGCATGTATGTATGTATGTATGTGTGTATGTATGTATGTATGTATGTATGTGTATAAGAAGAAAAGAATAGGTTGGAATTGGAAAGTATAAATATAAAAATAGGCCAGACCCGCAGAATGTTAATTATTCTATTCGTCGTCGGCGAGTAATGAATGTGCATTACAATTACCGAGATATGGAAATTTAGCTGCAGCACCCCTTTGCTCCCCTTCACTGCTCTTATGAACCCTGTTATCCGCTAGGTATACCCAACTATGTAAATAGAGGCCAGCGGAAATTGGTCTTTCGACCAGTGCCGACGGACCGACTTAATATCGCTGCCTACAGCCGGTACTGAAATAATAAGGACTTTAACAGGCTTAGCTTGCGCCACTGCTTCTTACGTCCCTGTTGCGCGCGCAAAACAAACCTTTCGTTATATTATTCTAATAAAATATAAAAATCTGCCCATAATAATTTTTAAACTTAACACCCATATACACATATACCTTATACCTATATACCTACCTACTTTACACCTATATACCTATTTAACTTATACCTATCTACTCTATACCTATATACCCATATTGAATTTCCAATCAAAAATATTGATTTTCTACAGAAAAAGACTAATTTTCAACAAAGTTAATGAATTTTCATCTGAAAAACATAAATTTTCAACCAAGATTAAAACAGTTTAAATATCAGGAAAATGAATGTTTAGCCGAAAAAGCGACTCTTCAAAAAAAAATATTTTTTTTATAACAAAGAAAATTATTATAAAACCACCAACAGAAGAATTAAATTTTCATTTAAGGCAATCAATCTTCAACCAAAAAAATTAATTCTCGACAAAATAATTCAATATTATACTAAAAAAGTTCAATTAAGAAACCAAAAATGTGATACATATTTCAATTTGTATTTAGAAAAGTGAATTGACAAACAAAAAAACAAGTTTTTAGCAAAATCAATTAATTTTCAATTGGAAATATAAATTCTCAACCAAAAATGAAAAAGCTATATCTTCAGTTAAAAAAAATGAAGTTTCATCTAAAAATAAACGAATTTTCAGCCAAAGTAATTATTTTTTAATCGCAATGATAAATTTTCAACCGAAAATATAAAAATTTGTTCAAATAGTGGATTTTTCAAGCCAAAAGACGAATTCTCTATAGAAAAAAAAAAATTTTCAATAAACTATATTTTTTCATAAAAAAAGAGGTTTTAACGAAAACCCGAAGAATAGAATTTTCAGTTAAGATAATCAATAAAAAAAATTAATTCTCAACAAAATGATTCAATATTAAACTGAAAAAGATGAATTTACAAACGAAAAATGTGATACATATTTGAATTGGCAGTTAGAAAAGTAAATTTAAAGAAAGCAACTTTCAATAAAATCAATTAATTTTCAACTGGAACATAAATTTTCACCTGAAAATATAAATTTTCAACCGAAAATGGAATAGTTATATCTTCAGTCAAAAAAATTAATCTTCAGCTAAAAAGAAACGAATTTCCAGCCAGAGAATTCTTTTTTTTTTGATCAAAATGATGAATTTTCAACCAGAAATATGAAATTTTGTCCAAAAAGTGGATTTATCAATCCAAAAGACGAATTTTTTATCAACAAAGAAAGAAAAAAATTTTCAAATAAACAGTTTTTTTCAAGAAAAGAGATGAGTTCTTAACAAAAAATGGAATAGTTGATTGAATTTTTTACTAAACAGATAATTTTTCAACGAAAAAGTTATATTTATATCAAAAAAGTTAAATTTTCCACAAAAAATGTGATAGTTGAAGTGAATTTTCAACTAAAATGATGAATCTACAACTAAAAAAAATTTAATTTCCAATTAAACACATGCATTTTAAGCTAAAAAAATTAATTTTCTATCAAAAATAAAGTAGGATAAATTTCAGTCAGTAAAATAAATTTCCAAACAGAAAACAAACCGATTTCCAGCCAAATAAATAAATTTTAATTAAAAAGAGTAATTTCTGCACACAAAAAAAAATTTCAAACAAAAAAAATGAATTTTTAACTGAAGAATATAAATTTTTTGCAGTTAAAAAACAACTTTCCATAATGATAATTAATTTTCAAAAAATAGTTAAATTTTCCAACAAAGTGGTGAATTTTTAAGTAAAGTAATGAACTTCGAGCTGAAATAGTTGAATTCTAAACCAAAAAGATGAATTTTCAACTCTACTGATGAATCTTTATCTGGAATAATTGAATTTTCAACCGAAAAGGTCGATTTCGAACGAAGAAGACTGATTTCTATCAACAAAAGGCGAATTTTCAACTAAAAAATATAAGTTTTTAACAAAAAATTGAATAGTGATGAATTTTCAAGCAAAAAGATCAATTTTCCGCCAAGAAGATTAATTGTCTACCAAAGAGATAGAATTTTAAACAAAATTCATGAATTTTCGTCATTATTTAGATGAAGAATTTGATACATGATGACACACACTCCTATTCAGAAAAGAAGTTGAGCTCATCTAAAAAATATTCATTTTTATTATTTATTGAGTAAAATAAGGCGATTGAATTACGAGGTAAGAGCATGAGTCCAACAGCCTAAAGCCGTTGGAAATGTATCGACAAAGAAGTTTTTATTTATATCGCGTATTTTATCTATTTTTATTTATACCTGCAATTTATTACTATGAATGAAAATTACATAATAGAATTGTAATTATTTTACAGGAGCAGAAAAGAAGAAAAACGAGCTTTGGAAGCTAATCGAGAAGAGAGGCTAGGGAATAAACAAGAGAAAGCCGATATTAAAAGAGTAACTTTAATGATAAAGCAAAAAAAAAAAAAAAAAAAAATAGAAAGCAAAGAGAAAGCGTTCAAAGATTATAATAGAAAATTAAAAAAGGGCTCGCAAAGGAAAGCCTTGATCTTCCGCGAGGGAACCTTCATATTGGTAGCCAAAGAATAATAAGAATACTACTAATCTTCTGACGATTGAGCACTTACACTCAACAGAGGTATAGATTCATCAATACTCAAGTTAATGTTTAAAATTCATAACAAGAGAACAAAAATCCAACGATTTTTCCTAAGAAAAAAAAATTTCTTTCTTCGGACAAAAATAACTCTTGGTATACACACTGGGTTAGGCTAACCCGGCGCGATTTTGCATGATCTGTTATTTCGAAACAAGAAGTTTGGGTCGATACCCAGACTAAGAAACAATGATGGACCTGTACTATGCAGAGCTGCCTTACCAGCTTCAGTGTCTCGAAAACTGCCGAAGGACGCACTTCGAAACTTTCTCTTCGGGTATTTTTCACCCAATGTGTATATTGTGTTACAAAATCCAGAAGAACCGAAAAATCTAAATGTAAGTAAATGTCAAATTCAAATGTAAATTTGTAATGTGCATAGCTTATGTTGAAAGTAAAAGGTGACGATCATGTCTCCCAGCGTACGTGTTGCATCTGCTGACTGATTTACACTCACGTGCGTCTTACCACGCTGATATTTTTTAATTCAAAATATCAAAAAAAATTATTTATTTTTTACAGATACTTCATCAAAATGCTTACGAGTGCGAAAATTCGCCGTGTTTATAAATGCTTGAAATGCGAAAGACCTATGTGTAAGGAGCACACTGCAAAAATTGGTGAGTAATGTCCTCAGCCGTCGAAATAGGCCGAAACGTAATTTACTCTGCGTGTGTGAAAACAATTATTTTCAAGTTTTTCACTCATATTTTGATTCTGAATAAAAAATTACGCTGAAAAATTCTGATATTTTATATATAATTCTATCCCAAAACCGAAAAATGGAGTATTTGTTCGAACTTTGGCGTTTTTTTATAACTCTATTAATTGAATAACAATATATGCGTAATTTCAGAAGATTATCATGAACTTCAAGGTATGTATATAGTTTGAATCATTAATTGTTGCCCATAAATGGAGTATTCTGGTAGCCTGACTTATCCGCGCGGAACCGAAAATTTGTCTACTTTCGAATCATTAAACAAATATTTTTTTCAGAACATATGGAAAAACCGAAAACACAATTTCAAATTACAAATGTTGAATTTTCCATTCATCAGCATTTGAGCCTATTTATCTTGATTGTTATGTATACAGCGGCCTTTTAGAAAAAACGTGATTTTTTCTCATACATTTTAAAGATGTCTCTGCTTATTTAAAAATATGCATATGTTTTTTCATATGTATCACTTTCAAACCCGTACTGTTCAATTCTTGAGGCTTTTTTCTATAGAAACCAGGAAAAAAGAGGCGAAATTGTTCAATTAGAAACGAAGATATGAGCTGTTAAGGTTTGCCGGGTGAACCTTACCCATTGTGTATACCTCTTTATAAAACTATAGTGTGTATACCAAGGGATAAGAAAGAGGAAAGGAAAATGAAAAGGCAACCAACGAAATCTCCTTCCTTCTCTTTTTCATTTGTTCCGTCTTTTTAATTTTTATTATTATCAAATAACAATATAAAAACGTTAATAAAATTTACCAAAGTTTTGGTGCTCATACAGCAACCTCATCAAGGTAAGAAATATTAGAGCAGGTGGAAAAAATGATTGAATTGCAATGGGAGCATTTTGTGGTTGTCCAAATTTGATCGTTGGATTCTTGTATTCTTTTCAGAAATTCTATACATTAACTTGAGTATTGGACCTTGAATAGGATTTTGAATTTGACTTTAAGAAGCTTTAGAAAAGGTTTTTGATTAAATGTCGAAAAAATTATGTTTTACCTAAAAAAATATTTTTTTTGGATAACAAATCTCGAGATTTAGCTTTTCACAGTAATTCTTGCAATAGACAATTCGAACGTAATTTAAAGAATTTCAAACTCTCCATGTTGAATTTACTGATCAAGGATGTTTCAAATCATGCTTCTTTTTTCAAAGTAGAAATTTCCACAATCAGAAGTGAATTAGAAATATGTTTACAACAAAGTAAAATCATCGATCTTTCAAAACATGAGATTTTCCTCAATCGAAGATTTTTGACCAATGATAAGAAACATGAGAACAAAATTTTTGTTTTGATTGATCAACAACCTAATGTTCGAGACCAAATTTAAACTTACACCAGATTTTTGAAAAAGAAAATAGAGATTCTTGTTTTGTAAATTCGGATAAAAAATGACCAATTTTCAACAAAATAAACAATTTGCAAACAAATAATAACATCGATTTTCAATCGAATAGTTGAATTTTCTACTAAAGATGGTAAATTTCCATAATTTCCATAAATTATCCATAATATGGACGGAAATCATGACAAAAAAGTGTAATAATTAATACTTCTACCAAACAAATATTTCAATTAATAAAGAAAAAAAGTTGAATTGAAACAAAAAAGTAGAATTTGCAACAAAATAGTTGAGTTCTGAACCAAACTCGATTAATTTTCAACAAAAATTTATCCTTATTAATAAAAAAGATGTTTTTTTAACCAAGAAGATCAGGTTTCAACCAAAGAATAAATTCTAAGCGAAGTAGTCCGACTTCCAACCAAGAAGTTTAATTTTTGACCAAAAAATACGACTTTTTGACAAAATAGTTGCATTTTCAAGGAAATAAATTAATTTACAATCAAACAGTAGAATAAAAATATAATTGTAGACTTTTCAACAAAAAGTATTTGGAGTAATAAATTTTTTATATTTTTTTGTTGAGAGATAACCTTAAAAATTTATTTTTTTAGCTGGAGATTTATAATTTCAGTAGAAAACTCATCTCTTTGGTTGAAAATTAATTTCTTCCTTCACAAAATTGCTATTTTTAGGTTGAAAATTCTACTTTTCCGTAGAAAATTCATCAGTTGGTTCGAAAAATTCAACTATTAGGTCAAAAATTCACCTTTTTTTGTTGAAAATTCATATTTTCGGGTTGAAAATCTGACTTCTTGTGGAAAATTCGTCCTTTTTGCTTGAAAATTTGAGAACTGATAACAAATTTAACTATTTTCTAGAAAATTAAACTGTTTTGTAAAGAAAGTTACATTATTAAAAATTCATTTTTTTTGGTTGAAGATTCATAATTTTAGTGGAAAATACAACTGTTTGTTTGAGAGATGGATTTTCTTATTCTTTAATTGAATAATTTAATTTTCAATCAAATAGTTACATTTTTCACGAAAATAGTTGAATTTTCATCTCAGAAATATGATTTTTCAACAAAAAAATATCAGCTTTCTACCAAAAATTTAATAGTTACATCTTCAGTTTTGAGAATTAGTTTTCATTAACAAACTATTTTTCTACACAGTTTAAAATTTTTAAAAAAGACCGAAGGGGAATTTTCAATAAACAACATTAATTTTCTATCGAAAATTCAAAAATAAAATTTACAGTTGAAAAAATTATTTCATAAGGAAAAACAACGCAATTTCAGTCAAATAGTTCAACCGAAGATATGAATTTTTAGCTAAAATTATAAATCTTCAACTGGAATAGATCAATTATTTGGAAAAATTAATTTTTAATTAAAAGAAAAACAAAATTTCTATCAATAAGATGAACAACAAAAATAATGAATCATTATATTCAACAAAATAATGAAATGCAAAACCAAAGAAGATCACTAAAACAAATGAATTTTTAAATCCTGGAGACCAATTCGAAAAAGAATTGAATTTTCAATTAGGAAAGATTTCAGTTACATTTACAACACCAAAATATGAATTTACAACATAAGGTTAATTTTCTGACGAAATCGTTAACATTTTTTCCCGAGAAGACAAATTTTCTACAAAAAAATTGAATTTATAACAAAAAGATGAATTTTTAACAAAATTGTTGAATTCACAGCGAACTAATAAAAAGTTTTACTAAAAATATAATCTTTGGAAGGAACAAAATTGAAGAAATAAATTGAAATTGAAATACAAGGCAAATAAATTACTGATAAGAATATTACATCAGGATGGCCGCTAAACTGTATTTTCAAAATTCCCTGAATTTTCCCTGACCAATTTTTCATTTTCCCCCATCATTATTATTCGAAGACCAGAATCATGATCTTGTGATATTTTCAACAAAGAATCTTTCATAAACCGAATGAAACAATTTCAATTAAAAAAAAAATTGAAAATTTATTATTCTTGACAGCTATTTGAAGTTTCTTTAATAGAAATATTAAAACCAAAAAATTAACGTTGTGGCTATTTGTACCGCTAGCGGGAGGAATAACGTGGGTATCTTATTTAGCCCGCTAATTGTATGAATGGTAAGGGTATGTTGTTCAGACCGCTAGTGGGATGAAAAATGAAAGTATATTTATTTAACTAACTAATTTTAGTCAGACCGTGCTCATAAGGAAATCGAAATGATGGTGTCATTGAATCGTATTGAAGTAAATGTTATTGCTTGCTACATAACCTCAATTTCTGAGCTGTCAGGCACAAGCTTGACAGGCGAATGTTTCGGCGGGAAATTTAATATTATTTGTCAGTGAAAATCAACACAATTACTTTCTACAAATTTTTTTTGAATAAGGTATTTCGCATTCGAGTAAAATATTGTTTATCATTAGTCTTAACCCTAATTATAATGGAAATAGTTATAAGAGAGATGAAGACGAGTACTCTGATTTTTGATTTATTGTTTAAATGTTTACTAATAACATTTTTTATTGAACTCGGTAGCCGGATGAGAGCAGTATTTATTCAACTTGCTAATTTTATTCAGTGATCAAGGAATCGAAATGGTGGTGTTATGGAATGATATTGAATTGAAGCAAAATTGAAGGCATGAATTCTGAGCTGACATTTGGCAGGTCTGACAGGTGCGACAGGTAAATGATAGCGTTAAGTGGCAAGTGGCGTACTTATGTTTCGGCGGGAAATTTAATATTATTTGTCAGTGAAAATCAACACAATTACTTTCTACAATTTTTTTTTTGGATAAGGTATTTCGCATTCGAGTAAAATATTGTTTAACATTAGTCTTAACCCTAATTATGATGGAAATAGTTATAAGAGAGATGAAGACGAGTACTCTGAATTTTTATTTATTTTTTAAATGTTTAATAATGACATTTCTCAGTAACCAGTTGAAATTTTTGCATATTTAAATAATTCTTTCAATGGAGGTTTTGAGGCTTTTTATTTACTGAGTATGTTATTGAGAAAATTGTGTTTTCCCAGTCTCAAACTACCAGGAAGATTTTAAACGTTTATGTTCCGTAGATCATACAAATTAATTAGTCTAGCTGATCTCATTACTGGCACTGAGATCTTGTTTGTGAATATTAGAATAACGGTAGGTATAGTGGCTATTGTTGTTGAGGGTACGGAGGACCAAGTGGACCATGCAAACGATTGGTCGAAATTATAAATTGAGATTTCAGAGAGAGACCAATGAGTACTTTGGTATTTGAATCTAACTAGGTATATTGCAAGGGGTGGGGCATTGCTTCTTATGCTCCACTGCCTTCGCTCCTGTTATTAACATCTTCTGTTCAGATGACAATTCACACAAAAGTCTGTCCACAACCCAATTTTCAATGGATTTTTACGTTTCCTTTTAATGACTGTAAGATTTTCGGGCATATTAAGTCGGTGCTGAAATTTATATTTTGCTAAACGAAAATTTTTCATTTAACAACAAAATGAACAATATTTTTATCCTAACTTTCAGATGTACCTTTTTTGTAAGATTTGCGAATTGACTAAAGAAGAGGTTAAGTCAGTTTAATAACTATCTAGCAATAGTTTTTAGTATGTAAGAGTGAGAAAAAAATGTATCATAGAAGAATGGTCAAACTGTGAATTTTGTACATAAATGTCATTTAAGGAATCAACACTTTCCTTATTGGGAAAATGTGACAAAAAGGAACAATTGGCAAGACATTTATTGTTGATTCCACAAAGAAAATTAATACTTTTCATAGAAAAATGGACAAACTGTTCATTTATTTATAAAAATTGTAAAAAAAAAAAATATTTCATATCAGTTTGAACAAAATTACATCTAGGAGTCACTAACGATACATTTTTAGTGGGTTCCGCAAAAAAGTTAGCCCTATTAATTGAATAATGTTGAAATTGGGAATTTATTTATAGATATTGTTCAAATAATTACCAGTTGTTGTTAATTTGAAGAAAATGACAGCAAGGAGTCATTGGCAAGACATTTTTGGTCGATTCTCCAAAAAAATGGAGCTTATTTAATGTGACATACAAAAACTGGGTATTTGTTTATAGAAATTGTTTGAATAATTGCCAAACAGCAGATATTTTCAAATAATCATATATAGGCATACATTTCTTTTATATTCTATATAAAAACCGAATTTCCAAAAACTAATAATTGCGAATCACAAAAAATGGCTTTCGTTCATTAATTTGTTTAAAACATTGAAAACAATTGTTTTGCTCATTCTAACCTACTGAAAACTATTGCTAGATAGTAATTACACTGACTTACGCTCTACTTCAGACAATTCGCAGATATTGAAAACAAATTTTAAAAAAGTACATCGGAAGAGTTAGGATTGAAATATTGTTCACTTTGTTGTTAAATACAAAATTTTGCTTTAGCCAAATCAAAATTTCCGCACCTACTTGATATACTCAAAAGCCCTACGGTCATTAAAAAACACGTCAACATCCACTAAAAATTGGGAAAAATTTTTTAAATAAAATGCTGTAAAATCTGTTTGGAAATGCTTGTACCAAGACAAGAATTTTTTCTGTTCAAACAATTTTTGTATAATTAACCGTTTTCCAGTTAAAGCGTTCTAACCTGTAATGGGTAAATTGTACCAAAAAGTGTATTGGGCAAAAAGTTTTGTCTTGTTTCAGACTTTCCAAAACCTATGTTGCAGATTTTTTGTTTATAATTACGGTAGTTGTTAAGAAAGCTGGTTTAAACCATTAAAGACCACATTTTATAAAAAATGCCATGAATATTCATGATCAGGGGGCCTTTCTCGATATTTTAAGCTAAATTTACCCTCTCATGAAGTGCTAACAGAAGTGTTAGTGGCGGCTGGATTATATAATTGGTAAAAAAAATTGTCAGCGATTTCTAACTATTCTTTTATAAAATTAATTTAAATGTACACCACTAAATTTTAGGTACCTTATAAGTTTCTAACATAGACTGCAATGTGAATAAAGCTTTATTATACATGAAATTGAATTTCAGACCTTAACTTTTCTTTTCGACCCATATGTACCTCCCTGTGATTCGGATATTTTTGTTTAAATGAATTTTCCCTATATTCATTATTTTTGTAAATAAAAAGCTTTAAAACTTCCACTAAAATAATTATTTAAATATGCAAAAATTTCAACTGGTTAATGAGAAATGTCATTATTAAACATTTAAAAAATAAATAAAAAATCAGAGTACTCGTCTTCATCTCTCTTATAACTATTTCCATCATAATTAGGGTTAAGACTAATGGTAAACAATATTTTACTCGAATGCGAAATACCTTATTCAACAAAAATTGTAGAAAGTAATTGTGTTGATTTTCACTGACAAATAATATTAAATTTCCCGCCGAAACATTCGCCTGTCAAGCCTGCCTGTCAGCTCAGAAATTCAGGTTATGTAGCAAGCAATGACATTTAATTCAATACGATTCAAGAACACCATCATTTCGACTTCCTTATGGGCACGGTCTGACTAAAATTAGTTAGTTAAATAAATATGCTTTCATTTTTTATCCCACTAACGGTCTGAACAACATACCCTTACCATTCATACAATTAACGGGCTAAATAAGATACCCACGTTATTCCTCCCGCTAGCGGTACACATCGCCACAGCGAGGTGCAATCGCTATTCGTACCGCTAGCGGGCTAAATAAGATACCCACACTATTTGAACCGCTAGCGGTACAAATAGCCACAACGAAAAATTAATCTTGAATCAAGAAACCGGATTTTCCTGAATTTGAATTGATACTGACGTAATAATTTTGTTTTAAATTTTTCAGAAGAAGTCAATTTAAACTCTATGGGGTCCATTCTACTTATCAGGATTTGCTAATCCTGATATATAATACGTATGATAATATTCCACATAAAAGTAAGACAAAAATGAGAAATAAATCTTCAGCCCCTAAGCTGAAAACCAATCCCTGAAAACATAAAAAAAATGAATACAAAAAATATTTAAATAATATTTAACCAACAAATATTTTAATAATAGTCTACAGATTTTTTTTAAAGAAGTGGAAAATTAATTATAATCATTATAATTTTTTTTATTATTAACATTTCTTCAGAAGAAAAAGATTCCTTATTATAGCAAGAAAATTTCAGTAAATTCAATATAAATGACAAAATTATTTCCAATTACTTACAATTCTTTGATGTTGACAAATTATTTTTTGCATTGAAAATGACACCGTACTTTTATTATTTTTTTAACATTTAAAAAATATAAACAGCACATTTTTATAGTACTTCCGGATGAACTATCGATCTGGGTATAATTAAATTCGACTATTTGAATTTAGTAGAAAATTAATGTATTAATTGCTTTGGCTCGAAAATTAGTTTTTTTATTGAAAATTAATTTTTTAACTGAAAAATTAACTATATCATGTTTGTTTGAACATCAATATTCTTAAAATAAAAATTCAACTGCTTGAAAATTTTTTTATTTTGTTGAAACTTTTTCTTTTGTTGTAAAGTTTATTTTTAGTTGGAAATTCATATATTTTGTTAAAAATTTGTCTTTTTTGGTAGAAACTTAACCTTGTTGGTTGAAATTCCATTGGAAATTAAGATAGGAAGTTGAACATTTTATGAATTTCGTTGAAAATTATTCTTTCTTGGTAGAAAACTAACCTTCTTGTTTAAAGATTCCATAAAAAATGAAAATATTTGTTTGAAAATTCATGTATTCTGTTAAAAAATCTTTTTTGGTAGAAAATTAATCTTTTTGGTTCAAAGTTAATTTGTTTGACTTTAAATCAGTGTTTTTTATTAGAAATTAATTTTTTAATTGAAAATTTAACTATATCATGTTTTTTTGAAGATAATTATTCTTGCTGAAAATGCAATAGTTATGAGTTTGAAAATTCCAATAAAAATTAAAATATTTAGTAGAAAATTCATTCATATGGATGAAAATTTAACTATTTTGTTAGAAATTGACCTTTTTTAATGCAAAATTCTTGTGTTTAGTCAAAAATTAGTTTTCTTCTGGTAGAAAGCTGATGTTTTTGGTTAAAATTTCATTTCTTGGTTTGAAAATTAGTTTTTTTTTCAATTGAAAATTAATTTTCTCAACTCAAAATTTAAATATTCCAATTCTAGTTGAATTTTTTTATAGACATTTAATCTTTTTGGTTAAAAGTTCATCTGTTTGATTGAAAATCCAACTATTCGTTTAAATATTATTCTATATTTTGAGAAACTTATTTCTCTAACTTAAAATCAAACAATTCTATTTTTTGTTGAAAATTTATCTTTTTTTGTTGGAAATTCAACTATGAGATTGGAAGTTTTCATTAAAAACTAAAATATGTGTATAAAAATTCGGGTATTTTGTTTGAAATTATTTTTTCTTGTTAGAAAGATAATCTTTTTGATTGTTATTTCATTTATTTGTTTGGAAATTAGTTTTTTTAATGAAAATTAATTTTTTCAACTAAAAATTCAACTATTCCATTTTCCGTATAAATTTTTTTTTATAGAAATTTAATCTTTTTGGTTAAAAATTCATCTGTTTGGTTGAAAATTTAACTAATTCGTTACAAAATTTTAGTTGCCTAAAACCTTATTTCCTCAAATTGAAATTAAACTATTCTAGTCTTTGTTGGCAATTTATCTTTCTTAGTTGAAAAATTATCTATTTTGTTGGAAAAAATTTTTTTTTCTAAGGAATGAACCTTTTTCGTTGAGAATTCCACTATTATATTGGAAATTTCATCAATAATTGAAATTTGTAATTGAAAATGTATGCGTTTTGTTTTAAATTATTCTATTTTGGTAGAAAGTTAATTTCTTTGGTTGAAATTTCATTTCTTTGTTTAGAATTTAGTTTTTTTTTCATTGAAAAATAATTTTGTTAACTGAAACTTGAACTATTTTATTTTTATTCAATTTTTTAATGCACATTCAAGCTTTTTGATTGGAAATTAATCTTTTTTATTGAAAATTGGTCTCTTCTATTGCAAAAAATAAATTTTTCACTCGAAATGTAGCTATTTCGTTTTTGCTAAAAAAAAATTATCTTTTTTAGTTGGAAATTCAGCTATTTTGTTCAAAATTATTATTTTCCGGTAGAAAATTATTATTTTTTGTTTTTGAAATTTCATTTCTATGGTTGAAAAATTTTTTTTCTTCATTGAAAATTACCTTTGTTAACTATTCAATTTTCCATCGAAATTTTTTTTATGGACATTTAATCTTTTTAGATGAAAAATCATCTGTTTTGTTAAAAATTCAACTATTTCGTTGAACATTAATTTTATTTACTTAAGAACTTATTTCTCTAACTTGAAATTTAACTATTCCATTTTTTGTCGACATTTTTTTTATAGAAATTTAATCTTTTTGGTTGAAAATTTACCTTTTTCAGTTGAAAATTCATCTATTCTGTAGAAAACTTCTCTTTTTTCGGTAACAATATGACCTTCTTGGTTGAAAATTTAATTATAGGTTGAAAATTTAATTACAGGTTTAAAATTCCATTAAAAATAAAAATATTTGGTTTAAAATTCACATATTTCGTTCATAATTATTCTTTCATTGAAAATAATTTTTTTTTTCATTGACAATTACATTTTTAAGATGAAAATTCAACTATTTAATTTTAATTTGATTTTTTATGGACACTCAAGCTTTTTTATTGAAAATTATTCTTTTTTGTTAAAAATTAATTTTTCAATTGTAGAAAATGAATCTTTTGCTCAAAATGTAGATATTTTACTTTTGCTGGAAAATTCATCTTTTTTAGTTGAAAATTCATTTCTTTGGTTGGAAATTAGCTTTTTTTCATTAAAAATTAATTTATTGAACTGAAAATTGAACTGTTTCATTTTTATTTGATTTTTTATGGATATTAAAGCTTTTTGATTAAAAATTGATCTATTTATTTGAAAAATAGTCTCTTTTATTGCAGAAAATCAATTTTTTACTGAAAACGTAGAATCTAGCTATTTCAGTTTTGCTACAAAATTGATCCTTCTCTGTTGCAAATTTATTTTAAAAAATTTTTTTTTAAGAAATTGAATTTTGGTAGAAAATTACTCTTTTTGGTTCTTAGTTCATTTCTTTGTTTGTAAATTAGTTTGTTTTTTCTTTGATTAATTTCTTAAACTAAAAATTCAATTATTCTATTTTCCGTCTAAAATTTGTTTTAATAGAAATTCAATCTTTTTGGTGAAAAATTCATCTGTTTGGTTGAGAATTTAACTAATTCGTGAATAATTTATTTTAATTGATTAAACCCTTATTTCTTAAAATGAAAATTAAACTATTCTAGTTTTCGTTGGAAATTTATCTTTCTTAGTTGAAAAATTATCTATTTCATTTCTTTGTTTGGAAATTAGTTTTTTTTTTATTAACAAAAAATTTATTTACACTGAAAGTTGATTTATTTTATTTTTCTGCAATGTTTTATGTACATTCAAGCTTTTTGATTGGAAATTAATCTTTTTTATTGAAAATTGGTCTCTTTTATTGCAAAAAAAAAAACGCTTACTTGAAATGTAGCCATTTGATTTTCGCTGAAAAAATTGATCTTTTTTTGCTGGAAATTCAGCTATTTTGTTGAAAAATTTTCTTTTTTTGGTAGAAAGTTAATTTTTTTGGTTAAAATTTCATTTCTTCGTTTGAAAATTAGTTTTTTTTATTGAAAATTAAATTTTTCAACTGACAAATCAACTTTTCCATTTTTATTTGATTTTTATGGACACTCAAGCTTTTTGATTGAAAATCAATCTTTTTTGTTAAAAATTGATCTTTTAATTGTAGAAAATAAATATTTCATTAAAAATGTAGATATTCTATTTTTGCTGGAAAATTCCACTTTTTCAGTTGAAAAATTATCTATTTCATTTCTTTGTTTGGAAATTAGTTTTTTTTTTATTAAAAAATCATTTTTTTTAACTGAAAGTTGAACTATTTTATTTTTATTAAATTTTTTTATGTACATTCAGGCTTTTTGGTTGGAGATTAATCGTTTTTATTGAAAATTGGTATCTTTTATTGCACAAAAAAAATTTTTACTCGAAATGTAGCCATTTGATTTTTGCTAAAAAAATGGATCTTTTTTTGTTGGAAATTCAGCTATGTTGTTGAAAAATTTTCTTTTTTTGGTAGAAAGTTAATTTTTTTGGTTAAAATTTCATTTCTTCGTTTGAAAATTAGTTTTTTTTATTGAAAATTAAATTTTTCAACTGAAAATTCAACTTTTCCATTTTTATTTGATTTTTATGGACACTCAAGCTTTTTGATTGAAAATCAATCTTTTTTGTTGAAAATTGATCTTTTAATTGTTGAACAAAATTTGTTTGCTAAAATATCAAGCTTTTTGATTAAAGATTCATGTATTCCGTTAGATTTTTTTTTGTAGAAAGTTAATTTTTTTGGTTGAATTTTCATTTCTTTGGTTGGATATTAGCTTTTTTCGATATAAATTAATTTTTTGAACTGAAAATTGAACTGTTTCATTTCCATTAGATTTCTTATGGATATTAAAGCTTTTTGATTAAAAATTGGTCTATTTCATTGAAAAATAGTCTCTTTTACTGCAGAAAATGAATTTTTTACTGGAAATGTAGAATGTTGTTATTTCACTTTTGCTACAAAATTGATCCTTTTCTTTTGGAAATTTATTTTATTTGCTTTTTTTTTAAGAAATAGACCTTTTTGGATGAAAATTGAACTATTAGTTTGAAAATTCAATTGAAAATCAAAATAATGTTGAAATTTCATGTCTTTGTTTGAAATTTAATTTTTTTTATTGAGAATAATTTTTTCAACAAACAATTTCCATATTTCATTTTTCTTTGAATTTTTTTATGGACATTTGATCTTTTCGATTGAAAATTAATCTATTTTGTTGAAAACTGTATTTTTTTATAGAAAATAATTTTTTTTTTACTGAAAATTTAGCCATTTCATTTTAGCTAGAAAATTGATTTTTCTGGGTTAAAAATTCACTTATTTTTTTCACCCTCTTTCTTTTTCGACAAAAATTTACTTTTTTTTGGTAGAAAATCCCGATCGGCATTGCAGGAAAGCGACAAAAAGGCCTTCGAAATTTTCGTCACACTTCTATTTTTTAGAGAGTGACGATTAAAATTCAGAAAAGAAACTGAATGGCCCTAAAACAACGAAAGACTTTGAAAAAAATAAATGTCTGGAACATTGGACTCTTATCATCTTAAAAGCTAAATAACGAGACCCAACTTCGTTATCACCCTCGTGCATAAAACATGTACTTCAGTGCCTGCTTTGCACACACATCGAGCACATGTGCCATGATCTATGTCTATATATGTTAAAAGTAAATGGGCTATTTAACGCACCCGCATACAGATAAAAATATAGTATGCGTGTTAAAAAAACCACTTAGCATTTTCCACAAGTGTTGACTTAAGTAAATATATCTTTTGACCCGCACACACTTTTTGAAATCATTTCTTTTCATTATTCAGCATATCATCTAAAAGGTTTCAAATTAATAAAAAATAACTAGAGCCTCATACGACCAATTTATTTACATGTAATTATTTTATATGGAAATGAAATTCAATAAAATACTATATGTTGAAAAATAGCCAAACTCTCAATTTTTTAAACAAAATCCTTCAAATAATTGAAAATTCTTCTAAATCGGAAAAATATTCTTAGTTGCATTCATAGACAAACTGAGCCTATTCGTTGAAAATAATAAAATAATAAATAAAAATAATATAATAATAAATAATTAATAATTCTTAAAAATTTCGAAAGCATCATATAAAAAAAAAGTCATCGGAATGATATTCTTACAATTAGTTGATTCTGTAAAAAAATGTAGCCTGTTTGTTGAAACATAGCCAAATTCTAAATTTTTTTATGAAAATAGGTCAAATCATTATTAATTCTTGGAAATTTACAAAGCAACATGGAAAACAGTCGTGATTCATTTCGCAAAAAAATTGAAACTCTTCGTTGAAAAATAGCCAAAATCTTAATTTGTTTATAAACATTGTTCGAATAATTAACGAATATTGCAAATTTGCAAAGCATCATAGAAAAAAGTCATCGCAAAGATATTCTTAGATAATGATGTAAAAAAATTGAACATATTTGTTGAAAAATAGTCAAACTCTGTATTTGTTTATGCAAATTGTTAATAATTTATGATTTTTTTTACATTTTGAATAAATAAATCATAGTTTTTTAGAATTGGTAAAGCACTATAGAAAAGAGTTATTGCAAATAGATTCTCAGTTAATCTGTAAAAAATCAAGCCTATTCCTTGAAAAACAAAATTTTTTTTTTTTAAATATTAATTTTTAATAATAAATAATTCTTGGGAATTTTCGAAACATCATGGAAAAAAACTCATCAAAGAGACATTCTTAGTTGATTCCGTCAACAAATTGAGTCTATTCGTCAAAAAATAGAAAACTCTGAATTTCCTTGCAAAAATTGTTTTAATAAATCCAAATAATTGGGAATTTGTAAAACACTATAGAATAGAAAAAAATTCATCGCATAGATATTCTCAGTTTATTTAAAAAAAAATCGCAAAGATATCCTGAGTTAATTTTTTCAAATTGAGCCTATTCGTTGAAAAATAGACAAATTCTGAATTTGTTTATAAAAATTCTTTAAATAATTAAAAATGCTTCCAAATTTGCTAAGTATCATATAAAACAGTCACCGTAAAAGCGTTCTTAGTTTAATTCGTTAAAAAAATTAATTATTTTATATTATTATTATTATATTTTATTATTGTACTATTTTATTATTATTATATTATTATTATATAAAATGAATTATTAATTGAAAATTAAATTGATTAATTAAAATTAATTCATTGATAAATAGTCAAACTGTGATTTTTTTTTTAAATTCCCAAATGAATTTTAAATCCAAAAAGACAAATTGAAAAAAAACGTTTAACTTTTGACAAAAAAAAATGACTGTAATATAATAGTTGAATTTCAATGAAAAAAATTGAATTTTTAACAAGATGGTAGAACATTCAACATATTTGAATTTTCAGCCTGCGGAGACGAATTTTCTATCAGAAGAAGAATTTTCAACAAATGAAGATTTTTTAGTCAAGAAAAAACAGAAAGTTCATCCAACCAAAGAAAGTTGAATTTTTATTCAAAGAGATGAACTTTTACATTTTTAATTGAAAAATATGAATTTACAACGGAAAAGTTCATTTTCAAACAAACAGTTGTATTTTTAACCAAAAAAGAAAAAATTTCGAACCAAGAAGACCAGTTTTCTACCAAAAAAGAGAAATTTTCAAA
>CAKNXH010063082.1:0-18054 GCA_932178445.1 Andricus quercusramuli
CAGAAATATTGCATGTGGGAAAATACGATATTCATAAGTGTCAGTATCAATGTCATGTCAAATTCAGGCAATCGGCATAAGGCACAATGATCAACTAGCATGCAATGTTCCATATAAGTCAAGTGTTCGATAGTGAGAGTCGGAAACAGAGTTCAAGTTTTAGAATTGTGAGTGCTTATGCTTTACGTTCATGCTCTCCTCGCTAACCCAACATCCGGCTCGAAGGACCAAAATGTTAGTTATTTAATGACGGACTAGCGTGGGGCAGCGAAGGGATCACATTGAGTCATGTCGAAGTCGACTAACAAGACACCAGAATATGCATCACCATGATTATGAAAAAACCTTTAAATACCTGTTGTCGAATTTAGTCCAAACTTAAAGTACTTGAAAACGTTCATACAAATTTCACTGGGAGCCGGATATTAACCGACAACTTGTCTATCCATCAAAGGTGCATCACTCAATTCAGCTATCCCAGCAGGTACTCATTTTGAACCCAAAAAAATGTTTTGGGTTTTTGTAGAAAATTGGCACAGATGTAACCTCCGGAAGCTACGACCACGATTGTTCATCGAACGATCGATCCCGACGCAACTGGAGGTGATTCGTCGTCCGACTCGTCACTCCCCACAACACCAGGAGTTGATCGAGTTGGGTAATCACTGAACAAACACTTAAAGCACTGAAGGTGACGCTAACCTTTAACTACTCAACTGCCCGAAACGTCCATAAGAATCATTGGACTTCTAACGTTTGCGACACTGGATCACTAGCCACACTTGCCTACACCTTGAGGAATACTGAGAAGCCAGAAAAAAAAGGGTACCAAGTCTCAACAAGGGAGCTTCACACTACCACCCGACTCCCCACTCCCACCAAAGGGGAAGCGCCTGAAACTCAAAGAACAGAGAGAGACCCTCAAGGAGAAAGAGGACTGAGCGAAAAACACTAGATTAACAATGAAACCTTCAAGGCCACTCAAACAAGAATAACAACATCAAATAAATTATTAACAGGAGTAGTGGTGCCCATAGTGAAGGAAGGCAAAGGGAAGGAGGTTCAAGATTATAGGGGTGTGACGCTAATGCCAACATTGTATAAAGTATATGTAACTGTTTTGTCGGAGAGATTGAAGAAAGAAGTTGGAGAAAAAAAGATAGAGCCACTGAATCAGACAGGGTTTAGAAAAGGAATGGGGGTTATGGACAACATATATGTTCTGAATCATCTGATAAATAAAAGGATTAAAAGGGAGATAGGGCCAATGATAGCAATATTCGTGAACTTAAAGGCGGCGTTCGGCTCATTGGACAGAGTCGATATAGAAAAAGTGACGGTGAAAAACGGCATACGAGAGGGCTTAATAAAGAGATTCTCGGAAATTTTCAGAGACAAAAAACAGAGTAGAGGTAGGAGAGCAAGTGGGAGACAGTTTCTGGTTAGTTAGAGGAGTACGGCAAGGATGTCCTCTGAGCCCACTTTTATTTAATATATTTATCTCAGACCTAGAAGAAGAAATGAAGAGATAGGGATGGGGAGGAGTTAGGATGGGAGAAGAAAAAATATATGCACTGGCATACGCGGACGATATGGTGCTAATGGCAGAGGATGAAGAAAGGATGACAGGCTTGATTACAGGATTGGAGGAATACTTAGATGGGAAAAAATTGAATAAGAATGTAGAAAAGACAAAGGTAATGAGGTTTAGAAAAGAAGGAGGAAGAAAGAAAGAATGGGCTGGGAGATGGAAGGGAGTAAAGTAAGAAAAAATAAAGAAGTTTAAATATTTGGGATATACCTTGCAAACAAATGGAGATCATAGAGCTCATAGAAGAGAAAGGACAAAAAAGCGGCAGGGATAATGAAACAGATTTGGGGAATAGGAAAAAGAAGGTTCACGAAAGATTGGAGAAGGAGAATGTGGGTATTTGATACGCTGGTATGGCCGATTTTAGATTATGGAGCGGAGATATGGGGAAGGAAGGATAGGAAAGAGATTGAGAGTTTACAAGCAAGGTATATAAGGTGGACGCTAGGAGTAGACTGGAGGACGCCTGGATCTATGGTGAGAGAAGAAGCACAGAGAGATAAATTAAGTACTAGAGCGGGTAAGAGAGAATGGAAATTTGAGACGAAGTTAAGGGAGGGAAGGGAGGGGAGTTAGCGAAAAAGTGTTCGAAAGAGGTAGAAGAAAGGAGAGGTAGGGCTGTAGAACTAACAAGAGAGGAAGAAGAAAGGAGGGGGTTGTTTAAGGCTAGCGATATAGAAGACGGGACTGGATTCAACTATGAAGAAGTGGAAAAAAGGGAGAGGGAAATACAATTAAGAGAAAGATGGGCGATGATTGAGGAATCAAAATATAAGAAATGGCATAAGATGATAAAAAAGGAAGGAGTACCAAAGTATTTAGAAAAGAGATAGGGAGACCGAAAATGGACCAGAATAGCAAGATTTAGATTGGGTAACGAGGTAAAGGAAGTCATGTATTAGGAAAAGGAAGAGAACAGAAAGTGGAGAATATGTGAATGGAAGGAAGAAACATGGAAGCATGTACGCGAAGGATGTAGGAGAGGTATGGAAGATAAAGGAAGCTGGCAAGAGAATGTGGTAAAAATTCTAGGGAAGGATGAAATGGGTGAGTACTGGATGAAGGAGTTATAGGGGGCTAGAGGGGCGAATGTGAAAGAATGAAAGAATGGATGTGGAAAATTGACAAAATGAGAATGAGATAGAAGAGAAGTGCAAGTGGAGGAAAAAGGAAACGGAAGTCGCATAGATTAGACGCGTAAAGATCTGTCAGTAGTTACATGTAGACATGCTGTAATAGTATAAGGGCCGATTTGACCAACTCTGATTAAGATGTTAATCCTCTCACGATGATTCATTATAATAAATTTAAATTTAAAATTTAAAATTTAAAGATTTTTCGGGTTTCAATCGTGTGCGAAACTATGAATGTTGCCGACGTTTCGTGAACATTGCAGTTCACTTCTTCAGGGCTGACCTGAAACTGAAGTTTCAGGTTATGTTGTTCTTATATATGTATTCTCTACGATGCCTGTGATTGGCCAGAGTGCCCCATGGTGGGGACTGCTTGAACTTGATTGGCCAATCAAGTCTTTTTTAAAAAACCCGGGAGGACGGAAAGCCAAATCGGATTGGTATTATATCCATTGTCCCTATTGATGTTATTAGGGTGTTTCAAGATTTCGATTGCTTCTCTATGTTTTTTTGGAAATGTATTGTACGTTTTGGCAATGACGGTTGTTTGGTCAAATAAAATACTATGTCCTGTTTCGATATGATGCTCAGCTACTGCTGATTGTGTGAAATGTTTTAGCCTAACTTTACTCTCATGTTCCTTTACACGTTAACTTACCGCCCTCCCGGTTTCTCCAATATAGACTTTACCACAAGAACAAGGGATTTGATATACTCCCGGATCACTGAAAGGTTCTTTTTTATCTTTAGGGTTGTTTAGAAGTTGTCCTATTTTTGCAGGTGGTTTAAATATAGTTTGGATGTTGTGTTTGTTGAGAATTCTTCCTATTTGTTCCGTGATACCTTGAATGTAGGGTAGGATGGTGGTTGTTTTTCTCTCTCTTTCTTTAGTAGATTGTGTTGGCTTATTTTCCTGAGTGTATTTTCTTATTGCTTTATTAATTTGTTTGTTTGTGTAATCGTTTTGTATTAGGATTTGTTTAACATTTTGTAATTCCTTTTGTAAGTTATCTTTATCTGTTATGGAGACAGCTCTATATACAAGGGCACTCTGGCCAATCACTTCAGTTTCAGGTCAGCACACGATTGAAACCCGAAAAATCTTTAAATTTTAAATTTAAATTTATTATGTTAATCCTCGATTATTCTAATTTAATCAGTACCTTGCGTTCCATCATCTTCTAAAGTATGATTAAAGAGAGTTAATCAGTGTTTAACTTAACCGGTCGATTTTGGCCGGTTAACGGAATTAGTCGACGATTAACGCTCGTTGGCAGAACAGAACCTCAAAATCGAAGTTTGCACTTGAGCATTTGGAACATGTTCAGAGCGAATGTGGATCATTTTTATAATAATTTTTATAATATCTACGCTTTTGTTTTTATCAATATGTAGATGAAATAAACTACGAATCCAAAATATTTTTGAGGAGGCGTCCGTAAAGTGTAACTTGTGTTCCAATAACCAAACTTTTCTTACCTACAATTTCTTTCACATTATTGGAAGAGCGGAAAATGCGTGTATAAAATATATAAGTTAATGAAATAAGAATTCAGTCGCATAAATTCATTTTTCAGTGCTGAAAATAAATATTCAACCAATGTAACCTCGCAGTGCGCATCAGGAAGCTTCTTTCGTGTATTTTTTTCATATATGCATCATATAATATATCATCATATAAGCATCTTTGATTAATCACTATTAATGCCTTTATAATTCACAGTATTATTTTTTGAACTGGAATAGTGACGCAAATTTGCAACATTATTTTAATATATTAAGTTCACGCAAAATTATTTCACTTCTTGACAAAAAAGACTTCTGCTGGATAGCACATGAATTGGTTAATGTCGTCAGCTTGTACCATGCGCGCGCAAGAAACTTAAGCGTTCTTCTTGTAGTGGCCAATCAGAATCGTCATTACAAGAGAATATCAGATTTATCACGAAAAGGGTATATGATTAGCTAATCAGAGTTGAAATGTCCATGGTGGAACGCATTACAGTTTAATCATGATTAATGCCTCGATTGAAGAATAATCATGATTAGGTAATCCTGTATTTAATCAGAGTTGGTGAAGTCGGCCCTAAGTAGATTAAGATGCGGATGCGCTCGCTCTCACTCGCTCTCTCTCGAACTCTCGCTTTTTCGCTTTCGATTGCTCGTTCACTCTTCCGATAGTAAAATTGCGCTATTAATATAGAAGTAAGGAGCTAGATTTAAGAGTTGATGTAAATACTTGTAAATATTTGTAAATAGTAAGGCTAAGATAATATAAAGTTGTACATGGTCTTGTAAGGAACAGAAGCCGTGTAAACCCTTTGGGGACACATGATGAATAAAGAAGGATCCATTTTACCGCACCAAGCATTGTTTTGCTGAAAATGTTAATTTTCGTTTCTTGTTTCGGATTTTGAAAACGCTGTAACTCTGAAAATTTTCATTTTATCGAAAAATTTATCATGGAATAAATTGTTTGAATTTTCTAGTACTATAAGCGGCCGCACATATAATTTCAAAATTCCGAAAAAAAGGTCTACAAAATTTTTTAAATTCTTCAACTTTTTTAATTTCCGTCCGAAATAGCTGGTTAACAAACTCGATCTCTCTTTTCAGTCAGAGAAACTGTGTGCCAAAGCACAATCCGATCCAATTGGACGACGACGACGACGAAGACGACGACGTAGAAACTATTTTTTCCGACTCAGGGGGCCTCAAAACGTCGACATTTGATGAAATCCACGAAAGTAATTTTTCACATGAAATCAATACCTTCTCATTATGATGAGACTGTAAAAAAAAGTTTTCTATGAAACATTAAATAGTTCAATTTTCAGTATAATAAATTACTTTGAAATATGAACTTTCGACCCGTTTAATTCAACAGAACCGATGAATTTCTAACAGAATAGTTAAATCTTCAACCAAACGGAAGAGTTTTGAGAATAAAAGATTAATATTCTACCCAAACAGACAAAGTTTCAACCAAAAAGTGAAGTTTTCAACCAAGTAGTTGAATGTTATACAAAATTCTCAATTTTATAAGCCAAATAGGCGAATATGCGTGGTATGGCCAACGGCCATACCACGCTGAAAAAACTAGTTCTCGTTAGATCACTGGAGTTAGGCAGTGTTGGGCGCGGTTAGTACTTGGATGGGTGACCGTTCGGGAATACTACTAACTGCGTGCTGTTAGCGTGTCGTGGGTGTTGTGAGCCCGCACTTGTAGTTATTTACTACAAGAAACTATCCACCTAGAAACATTACCCGAATCGGGTAGTGTCACGCCTACCCCAAAAGGGAAATGGCTCAATGGTATACATACATATACTCACATTTTTAACCAAATCGTTAAAAATTTTACCAGAATAGATGAATTTGCAACCAAAAATATTAGATTTCAACAAAGAAATTCATTTTCATACTAATAGTTGAATTTAAAACTAAAATAATCGCTTTTCAAACAAAAATAAGATCGTTTCCTTTGCAATTCAAGAATTGATCTACACCAGAAAAAACTAATTGACTAATTTTCAACACAACAACTTGTAACTTTGAATGAAGTAACTGTATTTTCAATAAAATAAAGCTTTCCTAAGTTTTCAAGATAAATTAATTGAATTTTCAAAGAAGCACGATCAACTGTTACCTAAAAATGGGAAAGATTATTGTCAGAAAATAAATTAATGTCTTCAAAAATTAAAGATTTTCAAAATTTATTCTTGTAGGCTCTGCAGGAGGGACCTTTATTTCCCTAGCTTCTCGTGGAATCAATATGGACACACAAAATATTAAAAATGAAAAAAAAGAAGGAGGGAGGTGGTGGAGGGCGGTGAGGGGTTGGGCCTTGATGAGCCGAACATAACCCGTTTCTCCCTATCTGTCGCTCCGGCAAGCCAAGTTCAGTTGACGGCTTTGCCATCAGCTCCCTTGGGAGCTGAAGGATTGATGGTCCCTCTGAACGAGGCCATGGTATTGGCAGAGGCCAATCAGCCACCAAAAAGAAAAAGAGCACCAACGGTTCCCTGAAAAGGAGACTGAGGAGGAAAGCGCGGCAGGCTAGGGAAGCAGCTGCGGAAGCTGGAGCGTCGGCAGTTAAAAGGCTGTCATCCAGCACTGGAGGCCAGAAGAGAGGCAGAGGCTCAGAGGGCACCCCATCGGGGGTGGTTGGGCCTGTGAAGAGGCACAAGGCGCCCAACAGCCGACAAACAGAGAGTCGTCGGGAGCTGGACTGACGGCTGCTCAGAGGGCCAACCCCCTGACGGTGGTGGTAGCTGACACCAACTACCCGGACTCATTGCTCACGGCGTAGCAGTTTGTGATCTACGGGGAGGCTACCTGGAGGGCGCTTGGAAAAGTGTCCCTAGATCAATGGCCAAAATTCGTGACCTCCTTCTGCAAGGGAGGGGTCTTTGTATTTGTGGCAGCCGACCTGGCGGCTAAGGCTGGCTACTCAAAGCGGTGTTCGAGACAGAGTCGTCGGAAGGTGCGTCCCTTAAGGTGGGTGGGGTTGAATTGTTCAAGAAGATGGCGAGAGCTACGGCGCACAGTGGTCCGGATCATCGAAAAGCTGGCCAAAAGTCAAAAAATGAGTTTTATTTTTCTTATGAAATATCGATGCCAATCCATTAATGAGTATCTAAAGCACATGCGAGTACTAAAATAATAAAAATATATTATTATTTTAAGCAATTTTTCATGTTTCAAAGTTCACACAATTGGAGCAATCGCTCTCAACGCCTAATGTATACCCATATATACCTCAACTTTAGGAGATGTTGTCTCAACACCAGTAAAAAATATTTAAAAAATGGTTACATAGAATTGTAGTGTATTATATCCTTTGAGTGATTCACGTATTGAAAATTTCATATTTATCAACATTATTAATTTTTTTATTTATGTTTTTCGGGTAAAAATATGTCTCATTCAATCAGCTTTCGATTGAAAAAACATTAAGTTGCTGGACTTAGCCGTGAAATGTGGAAACGCTAAGTTGTGAAAGAATTAATGATTTGATTTCCATGAAAGATCTTTGCGGCAATTTGCGACTTCTCAAATGGAACGTTAATTACGAAGGCCACACAGGCAGTAATTTGCGCGAGTTGAGGCGCTTGTTTGCCTATTATAACAATTTTATGAAATAGTAATCATAATTTACACAGTTTTTAGTATTTTGCTATCAAGATATTCAATATTCTATTTAATAAATGTTTCTTTTGTAAATCAATTTATTTTAAGCAATTATCAAATATGATTTGAAAAATATAAAGGAAAATGTTTTCACATGGTATCTTTAAAATGATTCAGCAATGATACTGCAACCACGGACTAGCTTTTCTTAATAGAAGTGAAAAGTATAGGTGTTGGAGGTAATTCCTATAACGGACCTGTTACCTGGGTATTGTGACAGGTGCTTAAGAGATCATTAACCGATAGTACTAGCGGCAGTGAGGTCCGAGTGCCCTATGACTGTAAAGAAAGTTACATCAGGTAGGTAAAGCCGTGAATGCAATTGTTGTTCTTCTAATAAAGTGTCCTTTTTTTGTTAGAGAAAGTTTCCTTGAGGGTTACAATGCAAGTTTCTGAACACTGTGCTAATAAAGATATAAATAAGAATGAAAAAATGGATCTTCTCTTTGAGTACCTTTTCCAAAATCCTTTGCCTCACCCTATACTTTTTCCTAACACCAGGTATTACGGTTTACAACAAAAAATTTTGAGGTTTGCAATTTTGCTTTTACCTCGAAGCTATCTTTAGTCTCAAGAAAATAGTCTGCGGGAAAACATTACAAAGCCGTTCCATGAAATCAAAGTTTATTCGAAAATTGTTGTGCTGTGCTAAAAATGAAAAATTTAAAAATAAATGAGGATTTTTTTAATTTCCATCGTGAAAGCGGGAACAATTATTTTATAGAAGCTGTTCTAAAAAAGTGTCTTCAAGTACCTCTACGAGTGTTAAGTGAATTTAAAACAAAGTTGACATCTGTTTACAAACTTTTTTCACATAAATGAAAAAGAGTGCACGTTCTCCAGACACTTTTAAGCGTCAAAACTCAGTGTGGTTGCAAAAAGATTTTATCTATTCAGATGGTTTTCCGCAGAAAACACAACAAAGGTATTTTAAACAGAATTGTTTAACGATTCATCAAAATTATTAACAGTATAATAATTAGGTACATTACGTAAAGTTCTTCCACCCCCTTTCTATTGTCATATGAATTTTTTGTGGATACGCTTTCTTAGAAATTTGTGGGGCCCGATGTAAGCAATATCCACGAAAATCCCAAAACTTTCAACCGATAAACTAAGTCCACTTATGACATACATTGGAAAACTTTGATTGTTTGAGCTACTTTGACTTTAATAAATTGTACTGAATGACTGAAATCATTTGAAGGGTTGCAGCACAGAACTAGAAGACCAGATCTTTTTTAAATGGGTTTATTGCACAAAAAATTCTTCAAAAATTTCATTTTCAATTTTTTCAATTTTCAAAATATTCTTTGGTACAAATTTTTTTAAAAAAATTTCCAGTTTTAAATTCAATTTCGTTACAATCTTAACGCAGTGATACTCTTTAAAAACATTTTATCATTCAATGTAGGAAAATAATATATTTCCTAATTTCTTTCGGATTTTTAGCAAACAAATGTAAGTCATACTGTGTAACCGCGATTTTTGATTCTGATTTTATAATACTAAAATAATAATTAATTAAATTGAATAATAATTAAAGAAGAATACATTATTTTGTTTTTCAATCGGTATGTAAAGCTGATTTCGAAACCACTGAAATTTCAACCTTAAAATTCTCCGTAAATTCACTCCAAACTGGCTAGTTTTCTGTGGATCAAACTTTGTTTAACCGTGTTCAGAAAGTTAATATTTGGAAAGAATGATTTGTAAAATTTGTCAACGTACATAATGTTTGCAAGAACACTTCAGATAGGAAGTGAATATTTCTTTTGTCTTTAAATATTGATTTTGATTTCACATAATGTTTTTTCGCTCTTTCGAAATATAAATTTTGTTCGTTATCTAGTTCTGTACTTTAACGCTTCATTTACCGTTTGGAAATGGTTACGTTTGCAATCGTCCAAATGAAGTACTTCTATTAGATTTTATTAAAATCCTTCATATTTTCTTCAGCCCCGTTGGTCGTCCTCAAAAATCGTTTAAAATTTCAAGTGAGAGAAGCAGGCGTAGAAAAACTACAAAATTGCGATTCACTATGACTGTAGAAGAACTCTCTTTTGCTGCTTCTATGCAACTAAGGGCAGAAGGAAATTTTGGCAGCTGCCAAAATTGACAAGGGAGTGATTATCATTTCGCAAGAAGAGGCCAATATTTGTTAATACGTAAGGCAGCTAAAGAACACAATCATGACTTATTCCCTTCTTACCATGAAGTTTTACAAGCAAAAAAGGAATGTTATTCAAAAATTCATGAGATTAGTGAGAAGCGTTGTGAAGTAACGTTGCAGGATTTGTTAAACCATACCATCACGGGGATTCTTCCGCTAATGAAACTTGAGAATAATGAGGGGTTGGAAGTAAAGCAGTATACTTTGCATCTCGAGTACGGTTTCGATGGTAGCGGTGGACATTCCCGATATAATGAAAGATTTGAGGATACAGAAAATAGTGACCAACATGTGTTCGGAACGTTCTTAGCCCCATTGAGGCTCGTAAACAAAACAACAAACCGGATTGTTTGGGAGAATCCGCGAACTTCATCGACAAGATTCTGCTGGCCACTACGCATACAGTGGATACAGGAAACAACAGAAGTATTGCAAAATGAGGAAGCAGACATGAATGAGCAAATTTCAAATTTGCAACCATTAACTGCAAGCAATAAAATTGTTGAGTTTTCCTCAATGGCGACAATGTTAGATGGAAAGGTGAGCCAAAACAAAAATATTCAAAATAGTATTTTCTGTCTGTTACTCTTGACCGAATCCATTTCAAATCAGGCAGGTTCTACACTTGAAGTTGCAGAATCTCTCGGGGACAAAATATGTGGTTTTTTAAAGGAAAGTAGGCGATACGTATTTTTGCGATTTGTGAAAAAAAAATTTTTTACTGTAGTAACGGAATTTCTTTATATTCTGAAGTAAATAACACGTTTATTTTATATAAATGTGAAGTTTATTCAACTTTTACGTGTTAATCGTTTTACAATATTCAATATCTGTCGTTCAAACTGACGTTGTAGTTGATAAAACAAAAACAGAAGATGTCTATGGAATCTACTTGAATAATTGCTACCACAGTTCGGCCAATCCTGACTATAGTCCGTCCCGGACTTTAATAAGATGATAAAATCGAAAATGAACAAATTAAATAACCTTATTATCAGACCTTTCTAGTTCCAAACCATGGACGCATATTTTTAGCTCCCCATACGCCCTGATAAGGTTTTTGTGTATTTTGAAACCCTTTAATATCGCTTATCACATATCTATCATTTCGCAGTTTTTTTACAATTGAATATGGTCCTTTAAATTCGGGAACAGATGCTTTTGACGTTTCAGGAGTATTATAAATATTTCTCAACATAACATAATCTCCTTCACAATATTCATAAGGTTTCTTACGTCGTCTATCTACATAATTTTTATTATAAGTCTGAGCCTGTTCTATATTTTCTGCGGCAGTTTTTCTTAATCTCTCTAGATTCCTAAGTTTTCTCGTTTGAATATGATTCTCTAAAAATTCTTTAACATCATCAATTGACTCGCCCCTTCGATCAACTCCAAATAGCAGTCGACTCGGTGTATTCATAGTAGATCTGCTAACAGTATTATTAATACATTACTCAGTACTTTTTAAAATTTTGAACCAATATTTACCCATTTTATCATCGGACAACTTGGCCAACATTGGACGTATAACAGAATTAATTCTTTCAATCTGACCGTTAGCTTGCGGAGAACGTGTCGCTACTTTGATATGTTTTATGTGATTTTTGAACATAAATTTAGTAAATTCATCGGACGTTAATGCGCTTCCACGATCAGAGATTAAAGTATTCGGCCTACTATAATCGATGAAAAATCGTTTAAGACAGTTTGTTGTTTCCTGACTACAAGTAGACTCAGTCGCATAGAGTTTTACAAATTTTGTAAACGAATCTATCAATAAGAAGATATATTGCTTTGATACTCATACTCTTTTAAGTGGGCCAAAATGGTCAACATGTATAATCGAAAACGGTTCATCACCTTTCGGAATTATATGCAAGTAACCCTCGGCTTTTCCTGATGACGGAGAAAAGGAAATACATTTCAAACAATTGCGAATATGTTCTTCTATTTTTTCACGTAGTTTTGGAAACCAGTACGTCCTATTAATACACTCTCTTGTTTTAAAAGGACCTGAATGGCCCATTTCATCGTGGTATATAAAAATCACATGTTTTTCCATGCTTACCAGGACATAAAAGAATAAATCATTTCCTTTCTTCCGGTACACCACACCGTTTCGCATTTCATACATCTTATCTTGACGTTGACCTAACATATCACGTATTTCAACTATTTTTGGATCCTGATTTTGGCACACGGAAAGATTCCATTCAAGAGGGTTCTCTTCAACTACCAAAACATCAAATGAACGACTTAGAGCATCGACATGTTGCATACGTGTACCTGGTCGATGTTCCATCTGATACTCATAACCATATGTTTCTAATTCTACAACCCATCTGGAAATTCGCAGATTTATATCTTTCTTATCCAATGCTTGTATAAGGGAATTACAATCTGTTATAATTTTGAAAGAGATCCCTTGAAGATAGGTGCGAAAACGTCGCAAAGCATAAATTGTTGCTAGCATTTCCAATTCGAAACTATGATATCTACTTTCTACTTCCGTAGTTCTTTTCGAGAAAAAAAAAACTGGATGAAATTTCAAATCTTGTTTTGGTTGTGATAATGCTGCTCCAAACCCTGCTGAACTAGCATCACAATGTAACTCAGTTTTATGTTGAGGACTGTAGATTGATAATAAAGGCTTTTCCATTAATTTTTCCTTCAATATATTAAAAGAATCAGTTTGTAATTCACCCATTAAAAACTTCGCATCTTTCCTCAGAAGATCGTACAATGGTTTAGCTAATACAGCAAATCCTTCAATAAATTTTCGAAAATATTGACAAATTCCCAAAAAGCGTTGTAATTTTCACACCGTTCGCGGAAACGGAAATCTTTCAATGGCTTTCAAACCCTTTTTCGAAGGACGTATTCCTTCTTCAGAGATTTCATAACCAAGATATTCTATTTTCGTATATAAAAAAGAACATTTCTCAAGCTTTAGTTCCATTTTATTTTTTACCAAAATTTCGTAAACTTTTTCTAAGATTTGAAATTGTTCGTCAATCGTCTTAGTTGCCACCATAAAATCGTCCATATATACAACTACATGTCCTGATTTAATGAGATCTGAAAATGCCTCATGTATAAAACGCTGGAACGTAGAAGGACCAGTTTTCAGTCCAAAAGGCATTTTCAAATATTCGTATTGGCCAAAAGGTGTGACAAAAGATGTTAATTTCACCGAATCTGGAGCGACGTTTATATGGTGAAAACCATCCTTCAAGTCGTGTGACGTAAAATACTTTTTCCCTTCTAAAACATCAAGCTGATCTTCAATTAATGGCAAAGGATAATTATCGTGTAATATAGCTTTGTTCAAAGTTCTATAGTCTACACATAATCTTATATCGCCATTCTTTTTTCTAGTTAGCACAATTGGGGATGCGAATTCTGATTTACTTGAACGAATTATTCCCCTTTTCATCAAATCATCTATAATTTTTGTTAATTTAATTTTCTCGTCAAAAGAGAGTCGTCTAGGTGCATAGTAAAAAGGTTTACTATCATTCAAAATTAATTTCAGCTCAACTTCAGTTTCAGGAACTGTGGGTCGTTCAGGTTCAAAGTATCCTATTTTAAATTGTTCCAAAAGTTTCAATTGAGTTTTAAAAGGTACCTCAGAATTAATGCTTAAATCTTTCAATCGTTTTTCATCTACTAAATAAATTTCAATTTTCATTAATTCTTTAGCTTCTTTTTCAAAACTTTCTATCCTTTCAATATTTTCTATTTTTGCAAGACCTAGTCCAAATTTACATAAAGTATCTCGGCCTAAAATTAGCGAAGATTGCATCGTACTATCAGGAACTATAAGCAATGTAATATTATCTCGCGTCTCATCATCAAGTGTAATACGAACTCTCAGTTTTCCGAAAACAATTAAATTAGAAACATCAATTTCTGCATAGTCTGTATCTGAAAAAGTGACCTGTTTAACATACTGATCCTCTATGTATTTCGTTTTAACAAAACTCACCGGACTACCAGAATCTAACGCACAGTCTAATTCAATATGGTTTCCTTCGTCAATATCCACGTCGACTTTCTTGAAAAAGGGCCTATTCATTGGAGTACTTTCAGAGACAAAATTGACAATGTTTTTCTTCTTGAGACAATTCTTGGCGATGTGGCCCGGCTCATTGCAACTATAACAAGTTGTGTTTTTTGGCTGTAGACATTCATTTGAAGTGTGTCCTAGACTTCGACAGTTGTAACATCTGAATTGAGATTTAGATGTAACTTTGATATCAGCTGATTTTACATAATTTCTCGATTGAACTTTTGGCAGTTCGGGTTGAAGACTGATTTCATTAAATGCTTCTAATAATTCAGATGATGTCTTGAAACACCTCATACGGGCTTGATTCCTTAGCTGCAAATCTGGAATTCCATCAATTATATAATCTATCACCTCTTCATCGTCTACTGGCACTTGATTAGCTAGGATTAATTTTTTGTGATAGTATTCGCAAAATGACTCGCTGAATTTCCACTTTCTTTCTTCAAACAGCCTCCGTCGTTCTAACCTGTTAGGTCGATGGTCAAACATCTTCTTCATATCTTTAAGCAAGTCTTCCATACTCATTTCAATATGTTCTGATTTAGAATGAAACCATTCTAAAGCATTGCCTCTCAACTTCGAACTGAGCAAAATTTTTGTAAAATTATCGTTCAGTTCATAAGTTGCACTGAGGAGTAGTAGTTGTTTTTCCCACTGACAGAAGTTACGATCAGATCCATTAAATTCACTTAATAAATCACTAATAGCTCTGATGTTTACGTTGGAACGAGAACCTAATGAATTTGATGAACCTGTTGTTGAATTTCCTTCAACCTGGTTTTGACGTTGTAATAACTGAACCTCACGTGCGAGCAAATCTCTCTCCCTTCTCATAAGTTCCATTTCGCGTTGTATCAATGTAAAATTCGTTGATGAATTCAGCGGTAGTGACGGAAAAATTGAATCTGTAATTAAAGGACTCTGATCTGGAATAGTCATACTTGTTGTATCCAATAAAGAAGCTGCTTCTTCCGTATGTGAGTTTTCCTCCTCCATTTCCATCCAAGAACCTGAGGGATCAACTTCCTGCAATCGATTAATCAAATCAGCCTTATTTCCCAAATTCGGCAGACCTTTTCTTTTCAAAATGTCTTTCAACTTCAAAACAGAAAAATCACTAGGAGTCTTCGGCATTTTATTTAAATTGAAATTAAAATTCAATACCAGTAGAAAATACTATATATTTTATAAGAAATTACGTGACAGAAATTCTCGTTGCTCTTTATGATATCTTGTTCCATTTCTGAGAAAAATGAAAAAATTCAATTTTCATAAACAAAAAATTGGCTTCATTCCTGGCTTATGGAAATACCCACCATTTTAGGAAATATTAGAAAAATATATACCTTCATATGAGGAAAACTCCATGTTAGTTTTACGTGGGCTGAACAATTTTTATCATCAGAAAATGATTTTTCATAAATTCGAATTTTAAAATTATTTCATTTCACATTTATCCAGGTATTATTTATTTATTTTTTAAACTGAGATTCAGATCAAGATTTTATACATTATTGAGAAGTACCTGGATAAATGTGAAATATATTTAAATATATTGAATATAAAAACTTTCCAGTCAAAAAATTTCTTGTCTTGACATTCATTTTGTAACTTAAATTGTTTCAGCAAAAAATTTCACAATTCGAATTTGAAAAAATAATTTTCTGATGATAAAAATGGTTGAGCCCACGTAAAACTAACATGGAGTTTTCCTCATATAAAGGTATATATATTTTTAATATTCAACAAAATTGTGGATATTTCCATAAGCCAGGAATGAAGCTAATTTTTTGTTTATGAAAATTGAATTTTTTAATTTTTCTCGGAAATGGTACAAGATATAATAAACGCGTAAGAGAACTTTTTGTAGAACCCTTTTAAATGTGCAAACTATTTCCTCAACATTTTTTTGTATCTGTTGTTTTGAAGAAAAATGCGAAAATTCGATTTTATGAAAAAAAATTCTCCTGTCCACAAAAGTTATTTAGCCCGCATTAAACTCACAAGATATTTTCCTTATGATAGTACAAATTCAACAAAAAATTGGCAAAAAATATAAGTGTGGGTTTTTTGAGAAAATCGACTTTCAACATTATTATCATTGCATTATACGTGCATCCTGAAGCAATATTTCGTCGAACAGCTATAGAAGCTTTGATACAGATGTATGCTTCATATTGGATGTTCAATATAGAGTATCCCACCAATGCTAAAATAGTATTCACGTTTGTTGCTGCAGTAATTTTTCGTGAAAAGGTTAGTCAATACTATTCGAAGTATAAGACTATTGTAAACGTTCTTGAAAGGCTCAACTTATTATAATCTGTTGAGATTCTTCTATGATATTTTTGTAAATTGAGTCTAATTTTAAAGGTAAGAGGACTTTTATTTAATTACGACTTTCTATTTTTAGTATGAATCGTAGTTTTCACAACTGAAAACACTAGAGATGTGCAAGACCCGGAACCGGACCGAGATTTTCAGGTTCAGAACCAGCAGTTTGCATAGTAGACTCAATCCGAAAATTTCTGTCCGGATCCCTCAAATACCCGATCCGTTATTTTTCGGATCGGGTCTCTAGCTGACCTGCCCGAAAATGAGTTGCTCTAAATTGTGCGTGACATAACCGATCCGGTATTTTTCGGTTCGGATCTCTGGCTGACCCGAACCAAAAAATAACGGATCAGGACAAATCTTCAATTACTATTGATAACACTGAGCGAACGTGGTCAAATAATGATTTCGGAGATATGTGGCGGCATGTGGTGACGCATTTCTGGCTGCGCAGTAGACTTGCAATTCATGACTGCACATTAGATTTGTGTCGCACTTCCGGATAAGCATTAGACTTATGTTGAATTTTTTGTTGTGCAATAGAGTTATTTCCCAGTTTCGGCTGCGCTGTAGACTTACATGGCATACTTTGTTGCGCACTGGAGTTATATCGCGCTCATGTCAGCGCAATAGACTTATATGGATATGAGTTTTCATATGAGTCAAATTCCATATGAGTAGACTCATATGGAATTTGTGGTTGCGCGCCAGATTCATGTCGCACTTCCGGATACGCAGTAGACTTATTTGGCATTGGTAATTGCGCACCAGAGCCATATCGCCCTTTCGGCTGCGCAGTAGTCTTTTGTGACATCTTTAGCTGCGAAATAGAGTTTTACGCACCTTCTTCTGCGTAGTAGACTTATGGGGGATTGTTGGTTGCTCACTAGAGTTATATCGCACTTCTGGCTGCGCAGTAGACTTATGAGGCATTCGGTGTTGCGCAATATAGTTATGTCGCACTTACAACTGCGCAGTAGACATTTGTGGCAATTGTACTTGCGTACTTGATTCATGTCGCATTTCTGGCTGCGCAGTAAATCAACGTGCCACTTGAGGTTGCGAACTAAAGTTAAATCACAATTCACGCTTCGCAGTAGACTTATGTGGCATATTCAGTTGCGCACTAGAGTTTTATCGCACTGTTGGTTGCGCAGTAGAATTGAATCGCATTTTAGGTTCTGCAATAGAGCTACGTTACACCTTCGTATGCGCAGTAGACCTCTGTGGCACCTATGCTTCACCCTGGAGTTATGTAGCACTTCTGGCTGCATCCTTGGTTGCTATGATTCCACGAATTCCATGAATTTTACGGATTCCATGAATTTTATGGATACCACGAATTTCACGAATTCCATGAATTCTACGATTTCCCTGAATTCCATGTATTCCGTAAATTTAATGAATTCCATGCATTTAATGAATTTCGTGAATTTCATGAATTCCATGAATTCCGTAAACTCCATGAATTCCGTGAATTCCATGTATTCCGTGCATTTAATGAATTTCACGCATTCCACGCATTTAACGAATTTCGTGAATTTCATGAATTCCA
>CAKNXH010063082.1:18596-47941 GCA_932178445.1 Andricus quercusramuli
TTGAATTCCATGAATTCCTTGAATTCCATGAATTCCTTGAATTCCATAAATTCCTCGAATTCCATGAATTACATGAATTCCATGAATTTCATGAATTGCACAAATTCCATGAAATCCGTGAATTTTGTGAATTTCAGGAATTCCATTAATTCGATGAATTCCATGAATTCCACGAATTCCATGCATTCAACGAATTCCATGAATTGCAGTAATTCCGTGAATTTCGTAAATTCCGTGCATTCCTCACATTCTGGAAATTCCATGATTTCGGTTAATTCTGCGAATTCCATGAATTGAGTGAATTTAATGAATTCCACGAATTCCATAAATTCCGTGACTTCTATGAATTACGTAAATTCCATTTATTTCGCAAATCCCATTAATTTCGCAAATTCCGTGAATTTCGTAAATTCCGTGAATTACGTGAATTTTATCAATTCTGTGAATTCCATGAATTTCGCAAATTCCGTTCATTCAGACAATTCCGTCAATGCCATGAATTCCGTGAATTCCGTGAATTCCATTAATTCGTTAACTTCGATGAATTCTGTGAATTCCGTCAATTTTGCGAATTCCGTCAATTGCGTGAATTCCGCGAATTCTGTGAATACCGCCAATTGCGCGAATTCCGTGAGATCCATGAATCCCTTGAATTCCGTAAGTGTCAGGAATTCCGCATATTCCATGTATACCATTAAGCCATTTCCCTTTCGGGGTAGGCGTGACACTACCCGGTGCGGGTAGTGTTTTTTAGGTGGATAGTTTCTTGTAGTAAATAAGTACAAGTGTGGGCACACAACACACACGACGAGCCAACAACACGCGGTAGTATTCCCGAAAGGTCACCCATCCAAGTACTAACCGCACCCAACACTGCCTAACTTGAGTGATCTAACGAGAACTGGATTTTCCAGCGTGGTTTGGCCGTTCCATGAATTCCTTGAATTCCGTGAATTGCGCGAAATCCATGAATTCCGTGAATTTCAGGAATTCCGTGTATTTTATGAATTTTCTGAATTCCATGAATTCGATAAATTCCATTAATTCGATGAATTCCATGAATTCCATGAACTCCATGAATTCCGCGAATTCCATGAATTCCAGGAATTCCATGCATTCCACGAATTCCATAAATTGCAGTAATTCCGTGAATTTCGTAAATTCCGTGCATTCCTCACATTCTGGAAATTCCATGATTTCGGTTAACTCTGCGAATTGCATGAATTGAGTGAATTTAATGAATTCCACGAATTCCATAAATTCCGTCACTTCTATGAATTGCGTAAATTCCATTAATTTCGCGAAATCCTTTAATTCGGTACCTTCCATGAATTCTGTGAATTCCGTCAATTTCGCGAATTCCGTCAATTGCGTGAATTCCGCGAATTCTGTGAATACCGCCAATTGCACGAACTGCGTGAAATCCATGAATCCCGTGAATTTCGTGAATTTCAGGAATTCTGCATATTCCATGAATTCCATGAATTGCGCGAAATCCATAAATTTTATGAATTCCATGAATTTTATGAATTCTATGAATTCCATGAATTCGTTGAATTCCATCAATTCGATGAATTCCATGAATTCCATGAATTCCACGTATACCATTAAGCCATTTCCCTTTCGGGGTAGGCGTGACACTACCCGATTCGGGTAGTGTTTCTAGGTGGATAGTTTCTTGTAGTAAATAACTACAAGTGTGGGCTCACCACACCCATGACGAGCCAACAGCACGCAGTATTCCCGAACGGTCACCCACACAAGTACTAACCGCGCCCAACACTGCTTAACTTTAGTGATCTAACGAGAACTGGTGTTTTGAGCGTGGTATGGCCGTGAATTTCGCGAATTCCATGAATTCCACGAATTTCATGAATTGCACGAATTCCATGAATTGCAGTAATTCCCTGAATTCCTAACATTCTGGGAATTCCATGATTTCGGTTGATTCTGCGAATTCCATGAATTGAGTGAATTTAATGAATTCCGCGAATTCCATAAATTCCGTGACTTCTATGAATTTCGTAAATCCCATTAATTTCGCAAATTCCGTGAATTTCGTAAATTCCGTGAATTCTGTTTATTCTATAAATTCCGCGAATTTCATGAATTTCGCGAATTCCGTCCATTCAGACAATTCCGTTAATGCCATGAATTGCGTGAATTCCGCGAATTCTATGAATACCGTAAATTGCGTGAATTCCGTGAATTGCGTGAATTCCGTGAATTTTATTAATTCCGTAAACTCCATGAATTCCATGAGTTCACTACGACATTATTTATTGTGTGGAATAAGGTTAATGTTAAGTACATTCGCACATTGTTCAAAAAATTTCAAATTTTATTCGAAAGCAAAAGTATGTACATGAAATGTATGTTTATGTATAAGGGAATATTATAACAATTCTTTTGCTTAAAATCAATTCAGAAAATGAATTTTGTTGCAGTTGGATATTACTGAAGAAACTTTATGTAAGTATTATTGCTTTGGTGCTTTCCCTATATTTTAGTTCTGATGTAAGATGGATTCAAAACAGCTGGAATTCACTTATTTTGAAGCCATATATGGGCTTTGTTTGAGCATGCATTTTAGATTGCGAATAATGTATAGTCTGCGAGGACGCTTCCTTCAAGCCTACGTTCCGCACGCAGAAGAAAGAAATATAATATTTACTAATCAAGAAATGTAAAGTGTTCTTGCAACCGTAACAGTAAAAACTGCTCTAGATGAAGGGGTGAAAATGTCAAAAGGACTAAGCATTTCGTCAATGTCACAGTAAAATTAGGGTGAATTTAACGGCAATCCTTTAGTAAAATAAACCTTTATTCTCTGGTATGAAATACGGTAAGGTATGTAAAATCCACCGAACCGAGATAACAATAGTGGTGCAGTGAACATTACAGAAGGATCGGTACATGCTACCGATCCGAATAGCTTGTTTAGCTCGTCCTCAAAGTCGCAATAACGCAACCTATCCGCGCGAACCACCGGATGAATTCATAACGCCATCGGCAATGAATGGATTGCATCACCTAAAAAACATTTATTTTTGAAATCTCTGTGACAGTCGTCACATTACTCCATATTCTCATTCAGCAATAAAGGGGTTGTATAATAAATAGCAGAGTTTTGGATGGCTCATCTTATTCATAGGTCGCGTACAGTGGATCAGTTAGATCTTTGATTACTTGCTTGGGCTTACATTGGGCATACCTATGGAACGCCCATAGTGGACGTTCTATAGAATTAATTTTTTTATTATGAATTAATTGATTAATCGATTCATTAATTGAGTAATTAATTATCTGTTATTCTCTAATGATAATACAGATTCTTTGATTAATTAACAGATTATTTTAATTATGTGGGCAAATATTATATTGTTATTAATTATTTTATTATTACCCACACATAATATATTTTAATTATTATTTTAATTAATAAGTGGATTAAATCCCATCCAAATCCTGCAGCTTGTCCAATTATTCAGAAGTATTAATTAACAAAACCTATGTTGATAAAGCTGATCAGTGCTTATTTGTTCTCAATTAGGCTTCAATTGGGCTTACCCACAGAACGTTCATAGTGAGCACTATCGGAGCAAACCAGTCTGGCCCCAAAAAGTTACAGTTTTATCGATAGAGGGCAGTAGAGAGATAAAATGTCGGCTGTGGTCTGCTGCTTTTTACATCGGTAAATTTATTTTAAATTGCATCCGTTTAGAAATAAATATATATCGGGATAATTCTGATGAAAATCGAAAGTGCGAATAACGAATTACGCATACAGGTTAAAAAATATTGAGCAATTAAAGCAGAATCTTCGTACAACCCATATTCCATTTGTATAAATAAAAATAATTCTTACATTACAATCTTGCATAGTGAATGAACGTTTACGAATATGACTTGTTTATTATATTTTGTTGGAAATGTTAAAGTACATTCATTTGCTGAAAAAATATTTTCAAGTGAAACTACAATAAATAAACATTGTTTTAAAACTCAGCATTTTGTTATTTTAAAAAACCCGCCTGTATTGGTTAACGTGTGCGGCTGCGCGAGCGGCAACGCCGCAGACGGGCTCTGCCGCCTTCAGTAAAGCAGTCGCGCACGCCATTTTTTCTTGTGGTCGAGTTCGTTCAAGGTTCCATAAAATCAGGCTATTTTTACAAAGTTGTTGTGTTTTTTTTTCAGTAAAAATAAACAAAATAAGTCATCGCCTTGTGCTGTTTCTCATTCTCAGTTGAGTATTTGTACCAAACCCGTTTTTAATGATTGGACATACGGTGGGCTGCCGAACTAAGGCTTAGCTATTTACCTCAATCGTTAGGCTGACCGTTACAGCCCAGACAGTAGCCCAGTTGGGCAGTGATTGGGCTGCCCAATTGGGGCCCAACTATAAATTGGGCAATCTGGTCTATTATAGCAAATGAATATTATATTTATTTCTGTACCTTGGCCTGGGACTGCTTATTCAGAGATTGCATAATGATAGACAAATTTTATTTTTCGTGATTACTTTAATATTTGTTCCCTATTTTGCACTAATTTTAATTCTCAGCGACCCTAAAAAATATATCATTTCAATAAATTGATATTATTATTCTTTATTCATAATGTGTCTCCTAAGGGTTTACATGACTTCCATTTCTGACAACACTGCCTTCTACATGTTTTATAAAAACTTATCCTTACTATTCACAATTATTTAAACCTATTCACATAAAATCTTATATCTAACGCCTTAAATATACTTTTGACGATGGCGCAATTTGGGACGTGTTAGTGAACGAGTGAGCGTGTGATCGAAAGCGAGAGTGCAAGGGGAAGAGAGAGAGAGAGAGAGAGAGAGAGAGAGAGAGCGGTAACGCAAACGCATCTTCATTCACTTATGCTATTACATAATCATTACTTACAATTATTTAAGCGACTTCCGTTTCCTTTTTCTCTCACTTCTCTCGTACCTCCATTTTGCCATTCTTTGAGGAGAAGAAGGAGCTGAAGGAAGGAGTGGAAGAAGTACTAAAAAGGATTGATGCTAAGGTAGAGATAGAGGAAGTGCGAAGTGTAGGAGGGGAAGAGCGAAGAGGGGAGAGAATGGTACTAGTGAATCTGAAGAAATGGGAACATAAGAGAGAAGTGATGACAAGGAAGAGGATGTTATATGGAAGCTCGGAGAGAATAGAGGATGATTTGACATGGGTAGAAAGGAACATGCAGTATAGGTTAAGGAAAATAGCGGAAGAGGAAAGAAAAAAAGGAAGAAGAACATGGGTTAAGTATAGGAGAATACAGACAGAAGGTGTATGGTGGAATTGGGATGAGGACAGGGAAGAGTTAGTAAAAAATGAGGTATCGGGAAACTAGGCGAGAAAGGAACAGGAGGTAAAGAAATAAGAAATAGTGAGAAACCAAAAGTGAACAATATAATAATTATGATATCCTACAAAATGGGTACACGTTAGAATTGTCAAACACTTATTGGAAACTTTAAGATCTGCCAATTTGTACAAAATAATTTTTTTGTGGATAAAAAAAGTGGTGTGAAATTGTAAATATATGACTGATGTATATGACAATTACAAAATGAATTTAAATTATAATATAAATAATAATAATTAAAAAGAGCAAAAGGAATAAAACTCTTGTGGCACGTGCGTAAGTGAAATAATTAGTCAATCAATATTATGCCAATACTATTATGCAATTCACGAATACGAACTTTGAACTAATGTTCAATAAAAGTGAACATAGAAAAAAGTATGAGGTATAAATATAAAAGATAGAAATATATATTGTGAAAAGGACATTTATAATAGGAAAAAATCCTCTTCAATTTACCAAGCCTTCCAGTTGTTTAGGCAAAAGGATTTTGTGCAGCTGGAAAAAAAAGAGCAATGGATAAAATTATAATTATATCCTAGTTATCGAGATGATCAAGTATAAATAAAGGTCGTATAAGAAATAAAGCGGAAAAAATACTGAAGGAAATTTAAAAAGTTTATTTTACTATAAAAAATAGTATACAATATTTTGACATCACATTCGCGTGCAACTTGAAATCTTATAGAATCAGTCAAGAACGCACATTCATCGAACTAATTTTAGTAATATTAACATATCAAACAATTTGTTAAACAATAAATCATAAAATGAATATGGATTTCATATCGCAACACTTCAAATGAATAATGCATGCAGAAACAAAACCACACTTTCACTTAAAACCCTCTAGTAATGCATAAGGCTGAAAAAATAGTCCCATCCATCCAACTAATTATATCAATATTGCAATATCACACAATTAGTTAAACAATAAATAATAAAACAAATATGGATTTAGTATCACCATACTTAAAATAAATAATACATGCAGCAATGAGTGACTAATGCTATTAATTATAATAATCTTTGCATATCACATAGGCATGTATGCATGTATGTATGTATACCATTAAGCCATTTCCCTTTCAGGGTAGGCGTGACACTACCCGATTCGGGTAGTGTTTCTAGGTGGATAATTTCTTGTAGTAAACAACTACAAGTGTGGGCTGACCACACCCACGACGCCAACAGCACGCAGTAGTATTCTCGAACGGTCACCTATCCACGTAGTACCCGCGCCCAGCACTGCTTAACTTCAGTGATCTAACGAGAACTGGTGTTGCCAGCGTGGTATGGCCGTTGGCCTTTGTACTTTTGTAAAAAATGAATTGCGACTTAAAATAAATAATACATGAAGCAATGAGTGACTAATGCTATTAATTATATTAATCTTTGCATATTACATAGTTACTTTGGTAAAAAATTAATTGCGACTTAAAATAAATAATACATGCAGCAATGAGTGACTAATGCTGTTAGTTAATTATATTAATCTTTGCATATTACATAGGTACCTTGGTAGAAATGAATTGCGACTTTATATAAATAATACATGCAGCAATAAGTGACTAATGCTATTAGTGAAAAAAATAGCAGGAGTTTTTTCAAACAATACCATAATCTAGATCCATTGCCATTTAACCTAGATCCAATACTACATAACTTATAACCAACACCGTAACGAAATTTCACTGGTGTTGCCAAATAATTTGGCGAGTCAAATGATCACGAATCTTTGGGCCAGTTGAAGACTTGGAAGCGGACTTTGTTGTGAAGAACATCCTTAACTTTATGTAGGTTTGACATACTCTCTTTGCTAAATTATAAATATGTAAATTACCTTCTTCTGGTGCATCGTCATACAAGTGCAATTGTAATCAAGGGAATAATACAGAAGAACTTAGCGGGTTGAAATCTGGCAGCAATTCATGTAAGATTTTTGAACAAAGAACGGCAGGGAAGTTTTGCTCATTAGGAATCATATTGTTAAATTTCGATAATGAATAACTAAATAATTGTTCAGTTCGCTGGCAAATTGTAACGACGGACTCACTGGGAAAAATAAGCCCACCGTGAGTTTTCGCCTGAATGAGGGCATTATCCTGAAACTCAGCTCTTTCTTGATTATTTTGAAATAACGCTGCACGGAATTTTTCGCACCTGATTTTCATTCCTGGTTTTTGGTCGTTTACTACTTTTCTAACGACCCAGCCACTAATATAGCCAACGCAAGCTTTCGAGAAAAGAGAAAGTGGGTCTGGAAGTGAAAGACTGAATACCAGAAATTCCTCAAAGAATTCAACGTGACTTTCAAAATTCAAGTCAACCTCGTCAATCCCATACTTTTTTTCGACTGTAGCATTATCTATATTGTCGTAGACGGAACGATCATAATAATCTACTCTGTTGGATCTAGTGCTGGGTACAGTTAAAATCGATCCATGGCTTCAACATTCCTATTCGTAGCCGCTACTTCATGTCGTACCAGCAGTCTCTTATAAGCCGTTACAAACTGAGTACAAGTAGGGTTGGGACACCAACCACCACATTTTCTAATAGCACAGAAGAACAGCTCTAAGTGGTCCTGACTCAGCTCATACGTCAATAAATATTTAATCTGAGAGCCTGCAGGTTTAACGTACATGTCGAAGATGTTTATGACAGACATAATAGCTGTATTCAAACCAACGAAGAGAACATATCGTTTAGTTTGGTACATTAGCCTACCTGATACGTCAGTGATGCCTTTTAAGTATTCTACGGCGAGCAAAATTTTTTCTCGCCAGAACTTTTCATTCTCCCTTTTCAATGGAGCCTTAAACCCTTGAGGAGCAAACCGATTACGAGAATTAAGAAATGTAAATGTAAAATCGTATCGCAGAACTTTATGGCATCTGCAGTGCTATTGCTAAAAGTCTGGGCTGCTAGAAGGACTTTCATCTTCATTTTGAAGAAATCAATATGAGCTCTTTGAACTCTATTACCCGCCCTGAGATCTTTCTTTTCTTGTAAATGCACTAAACTTTCAATAAACCGCCATTCCATATTATTCCCCTCGCTATCTTTTCAAATTTGAAATTAGCCTGAGAAGTTTCGCACAAGTTTAAGCATATGACAAGGGTCTAATATGACAAAAACTTTTTCATTTGTCGAAGGATGCGGAAAAAAGGGCTCCGGATTTGGCATATTAAATTTTGCTCCTAGCAATTTCATTGTGGCAAAATGTTCAGCTGGACCATCCAATGTGACTGAGACCACTTTCACATCTACATCATGCAAGCGAACCAAAGCATCGGAAATCAATCCAGAAGTTCTGGTAGCATCCATTCCAATCACAACTACGTATCCTGTGGGAAGCTTCCAGCCGCCATCCAGCGATACAACCATTAAAACAACGGCTTCTATTGCTAAGTGCATGGATTCGGAATCCTCTATGTCACTTCTTATATTTACATAGCCGCGAACTTTACCATTCGGCAGATGTTGCAGGCCCATCTTTATTGAAATTCCGTCAATCATCAAGCTTACAAGAACTTCTTTATTATTTTTCTTCGCTTCCGACACTTTAGATTCTGAGGCGTCGAAGCTTTCGGAGGTAAAACCTGGTTCCCCATTGATGGAAGAGTACCAAGATCTAAGGGTATCTGGATGAGGAAGAGCTTTGCAAAATTTATGCCTAACGAAACCATACGCTTTCGGACAGTAAAAGTGAAGAGTTATAGCAAAAGATTACAAAGCCGGCCGATATTTGTCTCTACAGATTCCCTCGTCTTGCTTATTTTTCCGTTGAGATTTAAACAGTCTTTTCCTAGCCGGTTTTTTGTCGCCGATACTATTTTGATTTTTAAGGAACCTACTTAGTTTAGAGTTTCGTTTAGAGTTTATTAAAGCCTTGGTACAAGTCCCCTACATGCAAAAAGGTATTCACATGAATAGGTACATACATTTTGTGTAATATAATATATAAATATCTATTTATATATCTATGCTATAACTTAATCTAAGTAAGACTAAGAATTGGGAATAATTTGGTAGTCCTAAGCGAAACACAATTCCATAACTTAAATTGAATTAGATTAAATTAAATCAAATTAAATTAAATATCAGTTTAACATACATGTAGACGCAGCATTCGGAACGCATTGATCTTAGAGTAGATATTGCTCGGTCAAGAGGTGCCGAAGAAGATTAGTTTTGAAAATCATCAAATTCTCCGCATGACGAATATTTTCAGGAAGAGAATTCCAGAATAAAGCTGAAGATATAGAAAAGGAGTTATTGTACATGGAAGTTCTGGAAGGATTAATGTAGAGTAAATTTCCATCTCGCCTTGTAGTACGAAGCCTAACATCATCTACATATAAAAACATCTCTCTAATATAGGAAGGATTACCTGTTGTTAGAATACTATATAGATTAGTGGCCATAAAGTATTGGCGCCTAGTTTTGACTCGTAACCAGCCAAGTGAGTTCAAATACGACGATATAGAGGAATCTTTTGGTAGATCAAAAATAAAGCGCACGCAAGCATTAAGTGCTGAGAACTATCACTCTCCGCGATAGAATCTAAGCATGCAAGAGCATCTTCGGATAGCGCTCTAGTGTGGCGTAAATCACTATTTGAGGGAGTGTTCTAATTTTCTTCTTAAGGCGACTGACATGTTGCTTTTGCACCTTCGATTCCTTCTGCAAATTTGCCAGCTTTCTTCGAACAACACGATACCTTCTCTTCAAGCCTCTTGGAGTAGCTTCATAATTATGATCGTGTTTCAAGAGCTGGATGCGTCGCACAGTGGTCCGGATCGTCGAAAAGCTGGCCAAAAGTCAAAAAATGAGTTTCATTTTTCTTATGAAATATCGATGCCAATCCATTAACGAGTATCTAAAGTACATGCGAGTACAAAAATAATAAAAATATATTATTATTTTAAGCAATTTTTCATGTTTCAAAGTTCAACAAATTGGAGCAATCGCTCTCAACGCCTGACGTATACCCATATATACCTCAACTTTAGGAGAAGCTGTATCAACACCAGTAAAAAATATTTAAAAAATGGTTATATAGAATTGTAGTGTATTATATCCTTTAAGTGATTCACGTATTAAAAATTTCATATTTATCAACATTAGTAATTTTTTTTATGAATGTTTTTGGGGTAAAAATATGTCTCATTCAATCAGCTTTTGATTGAAAAAACATTAAGTTGCTGGACTTAGCCGTGAAATGTGGAAACGCTAATTACGAAGGCCGCACAGGCAGTAATTTGCGCGAGTTGAGGCTCGTGTTTGTCTATTATAACAATTTTATGAGATAGTAATTATAATTTACACAGTTTTTAGTATTTTGCTATTAAGATATTCAATATTCTATTTAATAAATGTTTTTTTTTGTAAATCAATTTATTTTAAACAATTACCAAACATAATTTAAAAAATATAAAGGAAAATGTTTTCTAATGGTATCTTTAAAATGATTCAACAATGGTACTGCAACCACGGACTAGCTTTTCCTAATAGAAGTGAAAAGTATAGGTGTTGGAGGTAATTCCTATAACGGACCTGTTACATGGGTATTGTGACAAGTGCTTAAGAGATCATTAACCGATAGTGCTAGTGGCAGTGAGGTCCGAGTGCCCCATGACTGTAAAGAATGTTACATCAGGTAGGGAAAGCCGTGAATGCAATTGTTGTTCTTCTAATAAAGTGTCCTTTTTTTTGTTAGAGAAAGTTTTCTTGAGGATTACAATGCAAGTTTCTGAACACTGTGCTAATAAAGATATAAATAAGAATGAAAAAATGGATCTTCTTCTTGAGTACCTTTTCCAAAATCCTTTGTCTCACCCTATACTTTTTCCTAACACCAGGTATTACGGTTTACAACAAAAAATGTTGAGGTTTGCAACTTTGCTTTTACCTCGAAACATCTGTTTACAAACTTTTTTCACATAAATGAAAAAGAGTGCATCGTTCTCCAGACACTTTCAAGCGTCAAAACTCAGTGTGGTTGCAACAATATTTTATCTATCTAGATGGTTTTCCGCAGCAAACACAACAAAGGTATTTTAAACATAATTGTTTAACGATTCATTAAAATTGTTAACAGTATAATAATTAGGTACATTACGTAGAATTTTTTCACGCCCTTTCTATTGTCATATGAATTTTTTGTGGATACACTTTCTTAGAAATTTGTTGGGCCCGATGTAAGCGATATCCACGAAAATCCCAAAACTTTCAACCGATAAACTAAGTTCACTCATGACTGACATCGGAAAACTTTGATTGTTTAAGCTACTTTGACTTTAACAAATTGTACTGAATGACTGAAATCTTTTGAAGGGTTGCAGCACAGAACTAGAAGACCAAATCTTTTTTGAATGGGTTTATTGCACAAAAAATTCTTCAAAAATTTCATTTTCAATTTTTTCAATTTTCAAAATATTCTTTGGTACAATTTTTTTTGGAAAAATTTCAAGTTTTAAATTCAATTTCGTTTCAAACTTAACGTAGTGATACTTTTTAAAAACATTTTATCATTTAATGTAGGAAATAATATATTTCCTAATTTCTTTCGGATTTATAGCAAACAATGATTTTTAACATTTGTCAACGTACATAATGTTTGAAAGAACACTTCAGATAGGAAGTGATTATTTCTTTTGTCTTTAAATAGTGATTTTGATTTCACATAATGTTTTTTCGCTCTTTCGAAATATAAATTTTGTTGGTTATCTAGTTCTGTACTTTAACGCTTCATTAACCGTTTGGAAATGGTTACGTTTTCAATCGTTCAAGTGAAGTACTTCTATTAGATTTTATTAAAATTCTTCATATTTTCTTCAGCAACAGTTGCATCACTTGCAACATTCAGAGAAAGTGTCAAAACCGCCAACAAAGTTATCAGCCATGGAAGCTGTGTCGCTCATTGCAGACGCTGATTTAACAAAAGACCAATATTTGTTGATACGTAAGGAAGCTAAAGAACACAACCATGAGCAAAAAAGGAATGTTATCCGAAAATTCATGAGATTAGTGAGAAGCGTTGTGAAGTAAAGTTGCAGGATTTGTTAAACCATACCATCACGGGGATTCTTCCGCTAATGAAACTTCAGAATAATGAGGGGTTAGAGGTAAAGCAGTATACTTTGCATCTCCAGTATAGTTTCGATGGTAGCGGTGGACATTCCCGATATAATAAAAGATTCGAGGATACAGAAAATAGTGACCAATGTGTGTTTGGAACGTTCTTAGCCCCATTGAGGCTCGTAAACAAAACAACAAACGAGATGGTATGGGAGAATCCGCGAACTTCACCGACAAGATTCTGCCGGCCACTACGCATACAGTGGATGCAGGAAACAACAGAAGTATTGCAAAATGAGGAAGCAGACATGAATGAGCAAATACCAAATTTGCAAACATTCACTGCAAGCAATAAAATTGTTGAGTTTTCCTTAATGCCGACAATGTTAGATGGAAAGGTGAGCCGAAACAAAAATATTCAAAATAGTATTTTCTGTCTGTTACTCTTGAAGATTATTATATTGATACAAATATTATATTTACAGGCCTGTACTGCATTAACGCACAGCACGAGCGCGGAATGCTGTATTTGTGGCGCTAAGTCATCAGAGATCAATAATATAGACCTGATGCTAACTAGGACTGAAAACGTTGAAACTTTTAGATTAGGACTCTCAACACTTGACGCATACATACGATTTCTCGAGTGTCTTTTGCACGTTGCATATCGTATGGATTCTGAACAGTGGAAGGTAATAAAAATGTGATTACTTCTTACTTTGTGAACTTTCGAGATATTGTGATTTAAAGTAATTTTTAATACGTATTCAGATGAGTGAAGAGGATGGAAGCAAGTTGCTTAGCGAGTGGAGAAAGAAAGACATCCAAGCTTCATTCAAATCACGAATGGGATTGAATGTGGATTTTCCAAGGCAGGGGCATGGAACCTCAAATAATGGAAACACAGCCAGACGATTCTTCGCAAATCCTAAAGTTTCTGCTGAAATTACAGGTAAATAATAATTACAGGTAAATACAATAAACGTAAAGTAACCATAAATATTCCTGTCAATAACAACGCACAAATTGCAGATATTAACGAAGAAATAATATCTCGATTTGGAGACATTTTAATTTCATTAGCAAGTGGTTATCTACTGAATGAGGAGAAATTCAAGGCGTACTGCATTGCGACTGCGAAATTATATGCAGAATTATATTGGTGGTATCCAATACCACCAACTGTGCACAAAGTTCTGATACACGGATCATCAGTTTCGAAATATTTAATGTTTCCGATTGGTCAGTTATCTGAAGAAGCATTAGAAGCTCGAAACAAGGACATCCAAAAATATAGAGAGCACCATGCCAGAAAATCTTCGAGAGTGAAAACGAACGAAGATATTTTTCACAGGTTACTTCTTAATTCGTGTCCGAATCTTGCTAGTATTAGTCTACCAAAAAAAAAAACCTAAGCAATTGCCCAGATCAGTTTTAGAGCTAGTAATAATACCAGAAGAAGAAACAGAATCATCTGATGAACAAAGTGACGATAACACAAGCTCAAATGAATACGAAGAATTTGAGGATTTTGTACCCAAATGAACACGAATTTTTTAAAATTTTGTAACATAGTATAAATGACTTGTATATAGGTTCGACCGACAAAAATGCGTACAATTTGAAAATGTTTAATTTTTATATATGCAATGTTCAAAAAGTATATCTAAATAAATGTACTGATTCACCTTTCACTCGATATAACTGAATAGGATGTTCGAAATGAGAAATTCGAGAAACTATTATAAAATAAATTTCATGCTCTCATAGGATTTTGTTTTCAATTTGACGAACGTATTAGATTTGCCATTCTGAATTTTGATATTTTCATGACATATTTAAAACCAGCAACCTACACAATGTTTCTTGAATGGACTTCATAAAATTGTAGTAATATTCCGAATGTTTTAGCTGCCATATTGAGTCCGCCATTTTTAATTTTGAAAGTTTGAAAACAGATTTGGAATTAGGGACCCAAAAAATATTCACAAAATAAATGTCATGTCAATCGGACAATATTTCGACTTTTGGCCAGCTTTTCGACGATCCGGACCACTGTGCGTCGTGGAGTGCTTGGAACTTCAGATAACTTCTCTGCATTTTGACTTCATGATGTCTCACTGGCACTACGACCCTCGGCCTCATTTTTGGCCACCATACAGTCGACAGATTGAGAGGTTTGGGTCCCGACATTTGGCATCACAAAAGCGAAAAGCCAAAGAACGGAAGACAACAGAAAGCAGAGGAAATTGTAGCTCATTTCCTGAGCACAATACATTGTAGCCGTATCAGGTGCTGTCGCAGTTGCGTTCTCTTCTTCTCGATCATGGATGCTGCCTGCAAAAGTTGCAAAAGTAACATAACTTGGACATTTAAAAATTCAAAATATTGATTTCATGACATTATATTATTAAACAGCGTTCTCAACTGAGCCACTCTCATCCATTATGGAATGTCCATCTTTCTTTTTAATTAATTTTAAATACTTTGGGTCTGGCAATTCTTCGGTGGATAAGCGTTTCCGGGTTTTCATAGGTAGCATTGAGCTGTCGTCATTTCCCTGGCTTGTCAAATTGCAATTTTCGATAGAAGCAATACAAGGAATAACTTCGCTTTCACGAAATAGGCCATCAGTTACTTCAATTGGACCCGTTCGATTAGCATCTGCAATAATATACATGACATATATATTCAACTGATAAGACTTTTTTTTACACTTTAGACAATGAATTTTATGAAAATAAGAATGTACGAAAAAACGTTCGAAGGCTGTTGTAATCGAGCTCTAAACTCCACATTTAATTACCTCCTTTTACTGAAGGAATACTGGAATGAAGAATTTTGTAGATGGAAAGCGGTACTCACTTCTCAACTAGAAGTGTGTATACAGAAAGAAAATCTGCTTCATTTATTCATTCTGACTTAAAATAAAATTTTCTAATGGTAACCTGAACTAACCTGAACATTCGAAAATTTTATTTCGCGTAAAAGTGATGAAATTAAACACTTTTTCCTTCTGTATGCACACTTCTATTGATAAAAGGAGTACCGCTTGGTATCCAAACAATATTCTATTCCGTAATTCTTTAGTAACAGGAGGTGATTGAATTTTGAGTTTACAGTTTCAACGTAACGTCTTATTTTGTAAAATATTCCGGTATCATTGAGATATCAAATGATGTAGGTGAATTGAATTTTTTTTTCTAACTGAAGCTTGTTTTTCAGATATTTTATATTTCAAGAAATTAACTATCATACCTTCAGAACTTCTCGAAAATATAGTTGGAAATGTATCGACTTTCAGGTGCAGGTAACCATTGTTTCGCGAGAAAGATTTCTTCGCGAAGTGATCATCAGAAATGATACTTCTTTCATTAGGATGAAAATTTTCTTTTCCAATAGCTTCTAACCATTTCTTTAGAAGTTCCGCGTTCTTTAAAGGAAACCTACACAGAAAATGTCAGCGTCAAATTTGGATCAAATTTTGATGACTTTGAAGATGCAAAGTGAAGTTTTCGATTCTAAATTTTCCAAATTGAAGAAATTTTGAATTTGAAGCATCAAAATTGAAAAATTTAGAACTATGAATAAAAATGCTTAAATTTTCATGATTTTGGAAATCAAAAGTCAACCTCTCTATTTTAAATCTTTCAAATTAAGAATTTTTGAACTCAAATCATCAAAGTTACAGACATTTTTAACTCTTAATTTCCAAAATTGAAAACACTTCAATTTTGAAGATATAGAACTGCGCAAAAAATCTAGTTCACTGCGCAACAACATTTATTTTTTAACTTCGTAATTTTTTATTATTGGTCACCAGTAAAAGCTGTTGCAATAACAAATTCGTTACAATTTTTGAACCAATAGAAAATTTGTTGAATTTGAAATCGTTGAATTTTACTGATTGAAATTTTTTTTCACATTCGTTCAATCCCAACCCACAAATTTTTTTTACCCTCAGCTACAACGATTTCATTTGTTTTATTATTATCGCTCCACCACATTCTTCAATTTTTCACGACTTACAATTTAAAATTCTTCAATTTTCACGATTTACAATTTAAAATTCTTCAATTAGAATAAAATAATGAGAAAATAAAAAAATAGATGAATTTCCATTCAAACAAGACGATTTTTCAGCAAAATAGATGAACTTTTAAACAGGAAGATTTATTTTCTACCAAAAAGAACGAATTCCTAACCAGATATTCGAAAGTTAAACTAAAAACGAGCAATTTTAATCCAAAATAGAATAGGTGAATTTTCAACCCTAAAAAGTAATTTTCAGCTAAAATTATGAATCTTCAACTGGAATAGTTGAATTTTAAACAAACAAAAAAACAAGATTTCTCAATCAAAAAAATGAGTTTTCATTAAAAAAAATGAATTTTTGATCAAAAAAATGTATTGCACATTCATTAAATTTTTTCTCCTAATTTAAAATTTGTCTTACTTGCGAAAGGATTTTCCCGATCCACGTATTTTGACGTTATCGCAGCAGACGCATTCTAGATGGAAATTTCCAAATTTCATTGGCACGCTTCCTGGTGCAATTTTCGGTCATTCATTGATGTTCTAGGCATAAAAATCTTTTCGAAAATGATCCGAACACAATCTGCTATTATTTTTTATTGCAAAATTTGTTTCTAAGCCCATCTGATGCAACCAACCTTCACATGTTTTCGGATCTGTTGGAAACCTGCAAACAATCGGTTAAAAAATAAACGAGTTCACTATATTTGATTCATTAAAAGAAGAGCTACAAATATAAAATAATTACATGGAAAGATTACAGTGTAAACAAAACATAAATCTAACCTCAAACTTTATGATCTTGTAGGTCTTGTACTTACTTGTGAAAATACCTCAATCCGCTGCATTTTTCAATTTTTCCACAGTAAAAACAATATTTTCTTATTCTCGACTTTTTTATTGATATAAAAATATAATTGAAAATCTCACCATCCCCATGATAACATTAGCACCTTTGACACAACTTTGAGACTAGTGACATAAGCGGACGGAAAAAGGGCTTGAGAAGATCGAGGGCAGGACGGAAATGGAAGTAGGAGACGGAGGTGGGGGGAGCGAGATTACTCGTACTTGGGAGAGGGTAGAAAATATGATAAAAGAGAAAGTGGGAGAGCGTAGGAGTGAAAAGGAGGAGAGGGCGGATAGGGAAAGGTTGAGGGAAATGGAGTTGAGAATGGAGAGAAAAGAGAAGGCAGACAGGAGGAATAATATTGTGATAAGAAGGTTGAAGGTGAAGAGCGGGGAAGAAAGAAAGGACGTGGAAGTGCTGCTACACAGCATAAGGTGGGTTAAAGGCAGGGTAGGAAAGTAAAGTTGGAGAGGAGAAAGGACAAGGGAGTGGCAGTTGTGGAATTGGAGAGCTTGGAAGAAAAGTTGGGGCTAATGCGATATAAGAATGGAATAAAGGATAAGGGAGTTTTCGTCGATCACGATTCAACGAGAAAGAATAGAGATGTGCAGAAAATGCTGAACGACAGCGCTAGGAGGGAGAGGAGTAAAGGGAGATTGGCGAAGGTAGGGTATCGGAAAATAAAAGTAGACGAGAAAATGTGGGTGTGGGATGAGGAGAAAGAGGTGTTGAAGGAAGTACAGGGGAATTTGTTTCGTAGAAAGTAGGATAGTGGGGGTAATGCAGGATAGAGGAGAAGTGAAGGTGCTGTGCTGGAACATAGCAGAGATAAAGACGAAGGATGAGGAGTTCTGGAGGTACATCCAGGAATTTAATGTTGTGGGACTGGCAGAGACGTGGGTAGACAGAAAGAAATAGGATAAAATAGGGCCAAAGCTGCCAAGGGGGTATAGGTGGAGACTTCAGGAGGCGGTCAGAGTGAAGAAGAAAGGAAGGGCTGGTGGGGAATCATAACGGGGATGAGAGATGGATTGAAGGAAGAAGTTCATGGAGAGGAAGAGAGGGAGGGAGTGCAAATGAGGGAAGTAAAAATAGGAGGGGTAACGTGTAAGTTTGTGACAGTGTGCAATAAGGATGAGATGGAAAGAATTAAAGAAAGGGTGGAAGACTTGCTAGGTGAAAGAGATGAGGGTATGGTGGTACTGGGTGAGGATAGTAATGCGAGGATGGGAAGGGAAAGGTGCCTTTACAGGGAAGGGGAGAGCTTCGAAAGTCAATCGAAGGATAATATAATAAATAAGGAGGGGAAGATTCTAAGGGACTGGGTGGAGGATAGGCGATGGGCAGTGGAGAATGATATGGCAACTGGGGATGAAGGGTGAGAATAAACATATGTAAGTGAGGTGGGGTATCGGTGATGGTCTATGTGGTCATGAATATGCAAGGATGGGAGGAGACGGAAAAAATTCGCAGTAGAGGGGAGGGTGGAATCAGACCATCACCCATTAAGTCTGTGGATAAGAGGGAAAGTTGGCCTAAGACAAGGCGGGGAAGAAGTCTCGATAGGGGAGAGGCTGACCTGGAAGAGGGAAGCAATGGAGAAGTATCAGGAGCAGCTAGGAAATGTACCCTTCGAAGGGGAGTCGGCGGAAGAGATATGGGAGGATATAAAGAAGAAGGTTGAAGGGTGTTTGCGAAAGAAGGTATTTAGAAAGAAGAAGAAAGGAATGGTGAAAATGTGGCGGGATAGGGAATGAAAAAAGATGAAAAGGAAGGTGAGAGGAAGTACAAGAAGTGGGAAAAGGGTACTGCGAAAAGGGAGGAGTACGTAGAAATGAGGAAGGGAGTTAGATTGATGTGTAAGAAGAAACAACAGGAAAAGGAAGAAGAGCAGGAAGAGGAGTTAGGAAATGTTCAGACACAGGCTGACGCCTGGAAGATAATAAATAGGTTTAGGGAGCGTAGAGTGGGAATAAGTGAGAAGATAGAAAGTGAGGAGTGGAGTGAGTTTTTTAAAGAATCATTCCAGGGCTCGGATTCAAGGAAGAGGGATGGTGTAAGTGAAAGAGAGGGGGAGGCAGGGATGGAGGATTTGAATGACGAGGAGATATAAAAGCAGATAAAGAAGTTGAGAAGGTCAAAAGCAGCAGGGCTTGAAGGGGTAGAGAACGAAGCATGGCTGTTTAGTACACAAGAGGTCAGAAAGAGGCTGAAGAAGGCAGTGTGGAAAGTATGGAGGGGAGAGGGATTCCCAGGAGGGTGGAGAGAAGAGTTAATAGTGCCACTGCATAAGAAAGGAGATAGGGGTAGATAGAAAAATCATAGAGGGATTACGCTAATGGATACGGCGTATAAAATATACGCGATGGTGGTGGCAGAGAGACTGCGGAAGGATGTCGAGGGGGAAGGAATATTGTCGGAGACGCAGGCGGGCTTTAGAGTGGGTGGGTGTACTATTGAAAATATCTACGTTCTGCACCACGCGGTGGAGAGAATTTGCGATGAAGGGGACGAGAGTGTACGCGTTGTTTGTGGATCACGAAGGCGCGTTTATTTTGGTGGATAGGGGGAGGTTGTGAGAGGCGATGGTGGATAGGGGAGTGGAGAGAGGCCTGATCAAGAGGGTAGGGGAGATATATGGAGAGACCAAAGACAAGTTAAGAGGAGGGGAGGGGATTTCGGAGGTATTCTGAATGAATAGGGGTTAAGGCAAGGGCGTCCACTTAGGTTAGAAGTTTGGTCACTAGCGTATGCAGATGACATAGTGTTGCTGGCAAGTAGCGAGGAGGCCTTAAAGAAAATGATGAAGAGGTTGAGAAGATACCTGGATAAGAAGGGGTTAGAGCTTAATGCGGAAAAGTCCAAGGTTATGATGCTCAGAAAAGGAGGGTGAAGGGATAAGGGCGGGAAGTGGAAGTGGAAGGGAAAGAAGATGCAGGAAGTGAAAAAGTTTGCGTACCTGAGCTTCGTGTTTCGGAGGAATGGGGGAGTGGATGGTCACATAAAAGAGAGAGTGAGGAGGACAAATGTAGTGATAAGGCAGGTGCGGGGGTTGGGAAAGAAGTTATTCTCAGATGATTTTGGAAGGAGAATGAAATTGTTTGACTCACTAGTGATGAGTGTGCTATTTTATGGAGTAGAGGTGTGAGGGTGGAAGGAAAGTGAAGAGGTAAATAGAACGCAGGACAGGTATGTAAAGTGGACCCTGGGGTTGGCAAGAAACACGCCAAATTATATTGTCAGGAGGGAGACGGGGAGAACGAGCGGCGAAGCGAGAAAGGCAAGGCGATAAGAGCGTGCGGTCTTAGAGATAAGGAATGAATAGATATTAGTTCTTAAGGGTTAGTTCTAAGAAAAATCTGTAAAAAAAGAAGTGTAAGCAAGTCAATTTTTTAAGGCCAGCAGGCTGAAAAATAATCGCTTATCTATCTACATAATCAAAAAAGTACGCCTTCTATGAAAAAATTATGTTAATTCACATTTAATTGCACTTAGGGTCGTTTTTCCAAAAACTTTATTCGTTTATTTTCAAGTTTATCTTTTACGATTAAAACAAAAACTTCGCGTTCCATCCAAAAATGAATAATAACAAATTTGTGGACCTTTTTTGGGTGCATCATAATATAATTATGATAATCTTGTAGGCCTTCCAAAAAGCAACGTTTTTCTTCTCTTGACTTTTTTATACCGTGCGTTGCTTTGCTTAAAATTTTCATTTTCGTTTTTTTTTTACATTCTCATAATGAGAAGGTATTGGTTTTATGTAAAATTACACTTGGTCGATTTCCATCGAATCTCTACGTTTTGAGACCCCCTAAGTCAGAAAAAACAATTTTTACGAAGGTGGCTGTCTGTCTGTAGTCTGTAGTCTGTAGGCACGATAACTTTCGAAAAAATAAACAGATTGGATTGTGCTTTGGCACACTTTTTTAGGGCCTAAAAAGAAAGAACAAGTTTGCTATCTAGCTGATTTGGATCAAAATTCAAAAAGTTAGAGCATTTTGAAACTTTTTGAGAGCATTTTTTTTCAATCTTCAAAAATTCTTTGTACGGCTATTCATAGTACTTAAAATTTTTGAAAAATCAAAAATTCAAATTTTGGCAGCACAAAAAAATAATGAAAAATTCCATTTTTCTGTCAAACAATGTGAGATACGATAAAAGACGAATCGACCAAAAATCAATTTTCGATAGGATGCGTACCTTTTGTCTTATTCGTGAAAATAACATTGACAAAAATAAAAATCAAATTTTTTGAAAAACAATGCAAGGTACGAAAACAGATGAATGAACAAAAATTGTGTATTCAAAAAAGATTCACAAACTTCCAATCAATTTTTGTTGTAAGAATATATTCGAAATGAAAAAAATTAACTTTTTTGGAAAACGGCAGACGCTAAATTAACATTTTAACTAATAAAATTTGTCGCCTAAATTATATCATTATCCTTTATTTGAAATAAAATACAAATTTAGTAATTTGTATATGAAGAACAAATAACACAAAGCACAAAGGGCGCGATCAGTGTATTTCGGAGCGCGAAGCGCGACTACCAAATCGCGCGCCGTCTGTCTGGATGAGAATGTGTTCCTCAAGGTGATAGAATCTTAAGTAAATAACTTTCATTTCCAGTCGGAAATAAAATCCAATTTAACAGTCACTGTATATGTAGAGGTTTTAATAATTTTATAATATTTGCAAATAAACTTTTTCTTTTCATCGAAGTCGAACACGAAGTTCAAAAATCTAAAGGAACCGAGCGTTAAGCGCGATGTAAATACTTCCGAGCGCGTAGCGCGAGGTAAGTACATTATCGAGCGCGAAATAAATATATGATCGAGCGCGGAGCGCGAGATCCAACAGTCGCGCGCCCCAGGCGCGCTCAAACTTGCGAGCGAAGCGCGCAATGAGAATGTGCCCGCGCAGCGGGCAAATATTTTCAGTTTTGAAAATGCTATTACTCTGATAATTTTTTTTCGCGAAAAGAAGTTATGAGAATGAATTGTGTTTTTTTAAATACAATGAATAGCCGCATATAGGATTTTTGAATCCTAAAAAAATAGTCTCGAAAATCTTCAAAATGTTCTAACTTGTTGACTTTTCATAGAAAATAGCTGGCTAGAGGACATGTCCTTTCATTTTATACCTTCAAAAAGTGCGCCAAAGCACAATCCAATTCGAGTAGTCTTTCAATATTTATCCGGTATACAGACGACAAGAACGAGGACAGACAGGCACCGTCGTAAAAAACATTTGTTTCTTATGCAGGAGGCATCAAAACGTCGACATTTTATGAAATCTGCGAAATTCATTTCTCACATAAAACCAATACCTTCTCATTGAGATGAGAATGTGAAAATTGAGAATCGAATGAAAACTCAGAACTGTAGACTTTTTTTATCAGTAATTTTCTGTTTTGGACCACTGAGCGTCGCACGTCAGCTAGGACCGCTAGGTACAGACACATCTGGCGAAGGTTCATCAAAATTCCGATCTGATCCCGAGTCCATATATCGACTTCCGAGATCAAGTCGAAAAGCCCCACTGAAAATAGTAAAATCTGAAACAAATAAAATAAGTTTTCAACAAAGTACTTGTACTTTCAACCAATTAGTTGAATTTTCAAAAACAAAAAATGAATTGTGAATAATAAATGTAATTCATTGTAGACTGTTTAATTAAAGAGTATTAGCTTCCTAGGAAAAATAGACGCATTCTTTAATTGGGGTACAATAATTCAGTTTGCATCCAAACGAAAAAGCGAGAATAAAAGTGAATTTCTCGAAAACTGGGAAAAATGAAGAATTCTTTAAAAAGAAGGCGGAAAAGTCGGGAATAGGGGAAGAGAATTAGGATGTATTTTTTAAAACTATTTGCCATAAGACGTAGTTTGGAAAAAATATTTTTTGAACAAAAATTTTCAAAAACGTTTAGGATATTTCAAAAACCATTTTTACACTTAGTTTTCGAAAAAAAATCCAGTTTTGATTTTCTCAAAATTGTTGTTCTCAATAGCTGAAAATGATCTCTGAAAGCCAAAAGTCAAAAGGTAACATATTGAGTGGGTATAACATGTGACTGCGAAAACAGCTCTGTGCATGTGCACGGGGCAGCATACGAGTTTTCATTCGTAGCAAGCATTAACGAATTCTTGGACATCAGTTGTCCCACCTCTGCTCACCAAGCACATAGGGTGATGCCACTTCTTACTATTCCTTCGTGGCCGAAATTCTGCACACGACGTGAAAAACCATGTAAACAAAAGACGAGTATTATACTCATATGCACGAACACCAGAGTTCAGACTCTGCGATGCTCTGCACGCCATGCCACGGCGTACGTTCTTGATTATTTGTCGAAATCTAAGACAGATTTCATTTTCATATTTACAAGGCTTCTAGATGACATTGTGAGGTATCTATAAAAAAAATTAAAGAAAATCAAAAATGGATTTTTTTCGAAAATACAGTATGAAAATTTGTTTTTGACGATCTAAAAAGTTTTTGAAATTTCTTTTTCAGAAAATGTGCCTTCAAAACTACGCTTTATTGTGAATACTATGAACAAATACATCCTAATATCACTAAAATCAACAAAGTCATGGAAATTGAGAAAAAGGCCTCAAAATTTCCAATTACAAATATCTCTCATATTTTTAAAATTGTTCAAAAATTATTGCAGGTTTTTTTGCTGCACCTACGAGAACGGGTACTGGAATTTTCATAGAAATTACTGGAAATAGATACAATTCTTCAGATGGTTCGACATAAAATTGCTCATTACCTTATTGAAGATGGAAAGTAATGTAGATTACTGGTCCAGTCATCTACATTACTTCCCATCTTCAATAATATACCTGTATATCACACCCTGGTCCACACCATAACATCTAATATATATATTGCTCATTACCCACGTGGGCGGAAAAAAATAAATAAAAGGAAAATTGAGATATATTCTACATAATTATATAATATAATACAATTTTCGGATTTTTTCGATTAAAAGTACATATAATTTGTGTATAAGGTTTGGAAATTTAAGAAGTGGTAAGTATTAAACTGAATCTTGAGCTAAAGTTTCTTTAATTAAACTTTTTTAAATTCTCAAATTTTATGGTCACTAAAATTGTAAAAATTCCTTGATGCTGATCATAAAAAAAAAAAAAATTGATTAGCATTTCGAACTCGAAAGTTCATTGCCTCACTACCCGATTCGGGTAGTGTTTCTAGGTGGATAAATACTACCAGTGTGGGTCCACCACACCCACGACGGGTCAACAACACGCAGTATTCCCCGAACGGTCACCCATCCACGTACTAACCGCGCCCAACACTGCTTAACTTCAGTGATCTAACGGGAACTGGTGTTTTCAGCGTGGTATCGCCGTTGATGCTGATCATACAATTCTTAAATTGCTAGTAGCAAAAATTAAAAGTGACGCGATGCGATGGTTGGGGATGCGTGTTCGCGGACTCCAGTACAGTTGGGTGCTTTCGTGTCCAGTCGGGTTACAACTAAATATTTAAGACGAGAGAGCTTTCCATTATATTGTGTTTTGAGGTATGAGGTTCGCTCTCTGAAACGACTCAGGACAGGAAAATATTTCAAGTTTGGCAAGAGTTACAAGTCATGATATAAAAGGCACCAAATTAATTGGTAGACCTGATATATTCATGGCCCCGGAAAATGAAAAATTGACCAGTGAAAAAGTAGGGAATATTGTAAAGGAAGTTTTGAAATTCTTGTTAATAATTCATATGCCGTGTATTTCAATTTCTTTTTCTTTCTTTTTTAGTTTCTTAAATATTTGTTGGTTGGAAATTCGTTTTTCTGTGTGTGTGAATTTAATTTCTTTGACTGTGTATATTCAATCTCTCCCTTTTACGGGTTTGAGGGCCTCCGCTCCCTGTACATATATTTACATTCCCTTCTTCATATAACTTGACCACTGCTTATATTCTGAAGTTTCTTACTTACTTATAATAACAACAATAATATTACTACTGGTTATTCTACAAATGAGCGATCTTTCAGGGCTTCCGTTTCCTTTTACTATAAAAATAGATTTTCTACGATCCTGAAATAATCTTCTTGCTATTCACTTTCCTTTAATAGGATGACCCGCTTGGCTCTGCCCTGTTCCCTTGCTTTTTTTTTGCTTCTTCCAATTTCTTCATCTACGTCACTCGCTATCCATAACCATCCAAAATCCATCTTACACACTCATCCACACTCAACTGTCCATCTTCCTCTATACTACACCTTTTTAACACTTGTGCCCATTACTCCATTTCGTATCCATATACTCTGCAAAGATTGTCCTCTTCATCCATCCAATATCTACAAGCTCTCACTCCTTCTCCCATTCTGAACCGTACCACCCTATTCCATCTGTCTTCCTTTTTTATTTTTTGCAAATATTCTCGTTCCGTCTAACCATTGACCATCATATACCATCTATTGTACCTCGAATCCATAATCTTTCTCCTCTCTCTTCTGCTTGCCTTACTGATAGCTCTAATTTTATGTTCTGCCAATCCAGAGCTCCTTCTTGTATAACACAAACAATCCTCATATTTTTCCTTTCTTCCTCCCATTTCGAATCTCCCAAATTGCCTGTCGTCTCCCTGTTCCGAAATTTGTCCAAGCATAGTTGTGCTATTCTGCTCCCCTCTCCCTTTTTCAGCTTCTCTTCGAACGACCAGGCTCCCTAATTTGTCTAGTTACCATTTTTTCCCTTTCCAATTCTTCCCTTAACATGTATTTTGGGAAACTGCAACCAACCCCCATTATACATTTCAAAAGTCTCTCATGCATGCTTTTCACTCTTCTATGTTCCTTCCATCTCCAGACTTCCACTCCATAACACAACACCGTCCAAACCAACGCATCAAACCAAACCCTCATGCTCCAATCGTCATTGAACCTTCTCTTTCCTATACCCCATACTTGACCATTACTTTACTCGCACATTCGATTCTTTTCCTCACCTGCACCTCGTTTCCCCTTCTGCCTCAAACCAAAAACCTAAGTAACAGAATTCCTCCACACTTTCCACTGTTTGTCTGCTCATCTTCCAAATGTAACCTATCTTGGTTTTTCTGCTTCTGAAGCACATCACTGTGGTCTTCCTCACGTTCAGCGTCAATTGAAGGGCCGGGGAACGAGAGGGCCTAACCCTGTTTCTCCAAATTTTTCAGGATGCCAGAAAAATGTTTGTACTTTGCGAGATTGCCAAAAAAAATATATTGGATATATGTGATCGATAACCTCAACTTTTGAACGTTATTCTTTCAAATTTCATGCAAATCCGTCAAACTGTTTTTGATCTAGGAGACACCAAAGTTAAGCAAGGCCTAACCCAAGGGTGTACATGCGAACAAAAGGGCCTCACCCCGATCATGTAGCATTGACTCGGCTTAGTGCCGCCTGGTCTGCGGTGCAATTCTGTGAATGAATAGTATTAAATACAATAATCATTTTTCATTTAATATATTAGCTATGTTGTGAACAATTCATTATTTATTGTCTAGTAAGTTTTTCTGAACCTGATCTATTATATTGAGTGATACTTTATTTTCGTTATATTGTTATTGATTTTGTTATCGTTTATTGTTATTGCTGTTGAAAATGGTAATGATTTTTGTGATTCAAGTTCAGATATGAGGTAAACAATGAATTTGTGCTATTTTTATATTGATAAAAATAATCGAATTGAATAGGAGCATTTTTTCCACGTACGAGTTTTTCGTTTGCCGTCACATTCCAAGCCCTGACGCCGCATTTCGCGGCACTCGGCTTGCTTCCGCGGCATGCCACACCAATTTCTCACCTAGAAAAAATATCAAAATAACCGTGAAACTTCACTCGAAAAATGCCTGTTCAAAAATTTCCGATATTCTATCACTAAAAAAATGAGAAACAGAAAGCCAAACAATATTTATCTACCTTGCTCTCCTTTTCGATCAACACGTGCAACATATGATGTTATCGACCGCGATTAGTTTCCCCAAAGACTTTGATACAACCTAGTCATGCTACAGGGCACCACATACCTATACAGTGGCAAAGAACCTTGACGAACCGAATGAAGAAATTGTTTCTACATAAGCCGCAATGAGGGGTGAGGCCCTTTTGTTCGCTCGGTACCCCGTTGGGTTGGGACCTTGACTGACTTTGAAGAATTTTTAAAAAATAAAAAAAATTTACAATTTTTTTGGTTTACACCTTCGAAACGACGCGGCGTTTGGTTGAGGAATCTACAAATGTGTAAAAGTCAATTTCGAAAAAATAAAGGGATAGGCCCTTTCGTTCCCCGACCCTTCAATTCTTTTGTTTCCACATACTCTTCAAAAATCCCCATCATTAGGTTCATCCCCTCCTCATCGTCTGCTAAAAGAACTACATCGTCCGCGTATGCTGGAGAGTATAGTTTGCTATCACCCAAAATCGTTCCCCCTTTCCCTTCCTCCTGTTGCTTCTTCTCTAACGTCTTCCCGTCAAAAGCTGCTTTGAAATCTACGAACAAGACAAGTAATATTCCTCTCTTTTGCTTCCTCATAGAGGAAGCTTTGTAATGGTGACATTTTTCAAAATTTTTAAATTCATTTAATTAAACCCTCCCTAATTTAAAAATGTCTAATACAATGTTCTAGGCAATTGTCCGGATGTGTGTGTGTGTGTGTGGATTTGTGGATGTGTGTGTGAATGTGTGGATGTGTGGTTGTCACGCGTTTTTGTGAACACGATAACTAGAAAACGGTTGCAGATAAATTTATAAAATTTGGAGAGCTTATTTTCCTCACTAATATCTTGAAACTGGCTGAAGCATTTCTAAAAATATTTATTGCATTTTTTTCTAGCACTCAATAATATTTTAAGAATCGGTTTTTTATAGTAAAACTTTTTTCTTTCGCATAACTCAGAGTTGATGCAAGAATATAAAAGATTCCTCGGTTCGAAACGAATCGATTGACCTAGAATAATAATGCATTTTATCAAAGTGTAGGGAAGTTCTGGTAATTTATATATTTTGAAAATCGGTTTTTTATAGTAAAAATTTTTTCATTAACATAATTTAAAGTTGATGCAAAAACAGAAAAGGTGTGTTGATTCGAGTTGAATCGATTGACCTATAATATTAATAAATGTGATTGAAGAGTAAGGAAGCTATCGTAATGCATAATATTTTAAAATACGTTTTTTTATCGTGAAACTTTTTTCATTAGCATAATTCAAAGTTGATGCAAGAATGTAAAAGGTTCCTTGGTTTGGGAAGAATCGATTGACCTATAACATCAATACAGTTTATTGAAGAGTAGGGAAGTTATGGTAATTTATATATTTTAATAATCGGTTTTTTATAGTAAAACTTTTTTCACTAGCACCATTCAGAGTTGATGCAAGAATATAAAAGATTCCTTGGTTCGAAACGAATCGATTGACCAATAATAGCAATGCATTTTATCAAATTGTAGGGAAGTTATGGTAATTTATATATTTTGAAAATCGGTTTTTTATAGTAAAACTTTTTTCATTAGCATAATTCAGAGTTGATGCAACAATATAAAAGATTCCTTGGTCCGAAACGAATCGACTGACCTATAAGAATAATGCATTTTATCCAAAAGTAGGGAAGTTATGGTTATTTATATATTTTGGAAATCGTTTTTTTATAGTAAAACTTTTTTCATTAACATAATTCAAAATTGATGCAAAAACGGAAAAAATCTCTTGATTCGAGGCAAATCGGTTGATCTATAATAATAATAATAATAATAATAATACACTTTATTGAAGATTAGGGAAGTTCTGCTCATTTATAAAATCTGAATCATCAGTTTCTAACAGAAAAAATTTTTTCATCGACATAATTCAAAGTTGATGCATGAATAGAAAAGACTTTTTGATCATAAATTTTCAAATAGAGTAATATTATGACAATTTTTGTGAAGAAATCATAAAGCTGGGAAAGGGATAGGGTGC